>NJRL01000558.1:10892-28295 GCA_003063815.1 Aphaenogaster rudis | reverse complement strand
AAAACATTTTATAAACAACATAATAAAAATTACCAAGCAGATTGTAACACCCGACACGAAAAAAAACGAGAATCATCGGACTTACATTAGCCAATAAATTACCATGCTGCATGGTAAAATTATCATGAGCGACTAAGTCAGATTGAAAATATTATGCTGTATTGTAAAATTTTATAATGAGATATTTTACATGTTTAGCACTACTTGGTATCTATTCAATTTTAAACAATAAAGAATCATAAGATTTTAACATATTTTAAAATTATGGAAATTTTACTATATGTATTTTAGTATTAATCAAATATATTTTATATTTTATTGTAGTAGATATTAATATTCTTTTTATATTGTGGTAGATATTAATCAGAGAAAATTGCATAAAAATCTTCGAAATACCATGTTGTCCCATGACTACCATGAATTTCGGGGTAAATTTTAAGAGAAAATTCTCTCTGTGTACGTTTGTTGCAAAACACAACACGCAAAATCATAACCGGTAACCGGTAACCGGTCTATTATAAATTAATAAAAAGTTATTGAAATTTAAAGAAATATTTTTATTTAAGTTAAATAAAAAAGCTTTTTGAAAATATTAATATACAGAAATAAAAAAATTATCAGAATGGAAATATTTCGTCTACGAGGAACCGGCGGGTGCGCCGGCCGACTCCGGTATATTTTTCTTTTGTGTGAAACGTTCAAAGTGTCTGAAAACACTGATTCCGTATTCTAGGCAGTGAAAGGTATGCTCTATACAAATTTCAAGCGGGAAGCTATAAATTCATCGGGTCCGATTTATATACAAGTTCGCGTTATCATAGCAGAAAAACGGAACGCCCTAGGTGTCTGACGTTGATAAATCCATCAATAACATACCCAAATCAATTCACCTTTCCAATATCAGACGTATTGTAATAAATTTGTCGCCTCTTTTTTTTCAATAGCAGACATGGCGCCCCCCTAAGACGTACCGATCCCAAACGTTCGGAACCCCCTAGTCCAGTCCAGGGTCGTCCAATCTATCGATTTTACATGATTTTAAACGGGAAGCAATGACATATGGTTTTGGTCATGGGCTTTCGTACTATCACTTATTTTCGTGTATGCAAGTGAGTGATGCGAGTAATTGTTTTGCGAATATTTCCGGCCGCGGCATTATGATATTTTCTTTAGCTAACTATTATTTATTAAGAAGTTATCCATGTTTAAAAAAATATTATCTTTATCTATATCTAATTGAGAACTATTTTAAAATATTTTATTATTATAAATTCTATTACGCATGTTACTATAAGCATGTAAGTGAACTCCTGCATGTAGATAACCACAACGCATCCGTGCTTTAAAGGTTATCGCATCCTTTGCAGCAGTTTAAGGATTCACAGAAATTACTTTCTTCGTCAAAATTTAATAGAAAATTTAATTTAAGAAAAACTTAAAATATTTGTGAATAGTATTTATTATATGCAAATAATTTTAATTCTAAATGTATTATTTGCATCATTAAGTAAATATATACTTCTAATATTTAGTGTATATATAGTGTATATTTTATTTTAATTATTAAAGCATATTATACTAATATCTAATATATTCATTATATTTATTATATTTATTATATATTACTATATTTATCTTTGAAACATTTAACAAAGTTAGTTTACAAATATTTAATATATACCATTACATTTATCTTTAAAACATTTTAAAAAGTTTATAGCAGCATTATTTACAAAAATATCTTATTTTGTTTTGTTTTTTGCTATTTGTTGTTTCATTTTCATGCAATATATTATGTAAACGGAAATCATAAACATTTCGCTGTTCTCGATGTGCAATATTACTTTCTAGGTCACATATTACGTATTTACTCGTTCGAAATCGGACGCATGTCGACAGATAAGTAAAAATTACACGATTAACGAGAGCAACTTAATTACAACAATTTATAATCAATTAATCATATACACTTACTTATTATTACTAAACTTCAAATTTTTGTATAATTATGTATTTATAGTTTATACATATAAGCATCGTCGAATATTTGTAAATGTAAATTTATATCTTAAGATATAATTGTAACGCGTATTAAATATATAGTGTATATATTATAATAAGTATTTTTCGGAATTTATTTAAAAATAATATATTTTATATAATATTATCTTATATTATGAGAGTATTTTTTTGACATTATAAATGTCTACGATGACAGATTGTAAATCACGGAATACATATTTATTATACCGAAATTTCATTGCATAATGCAAATAACTCAATTGCATTTAAATGCAAATGACTCGTTACATCATACAGAATACGCTATACTCTTACGGCATTACGTCCACAATTGCACTTCAACATGGACACCTGTTGTTTACATTGCATGTAAGATTATCGTCTTACTTCACGAACCGTCTTTGCAGTTTCGCGAATTTATGCCAAGAATCCAGTCATTACTTATTCATTCCAAATAAAAGAAAAAATTACTTGTACGATTCTTGTAAGTTTTTTTTAAAAATAATTTTTATATAAGAGTCAAATATCAAGCAAATATTTGCCATATAAAATTCAATAAAAACATTACATATAATAGATTAAGGTAAAAATAATTTTACATAAAAATAGAATAAATTAAAATAAAATTCCGAGATTGGAATTAATTTTACTTCTAATGCGACTATAAGATCCTTTTTAAATAAATCAATTTTTCTAGCCATATTTTGTGTGCGAAAGTATTAAAATAACATGATCAAAAAAAAGTAACTATACATTAAATTCAATGTAGAAAATAATAAAAATAGTAAATCGTAGGAAAGTTTGTTGTCTTACATCTTCTACTGTTTAGCATTTTATATTGCTAAATTCTAGAGATATCCTGAAATCAAGGTTAATTTGCAAAATTCATTTTCAATCTCTTCAATGCCTGTATTAACTTAATGTCTACAGGAAATTACATCTAATGCCGATTTGTAGATGCAATGTGCTTTCGTCATGATTAAAGCGCCGATGCAAATTTCTCATTATGCGAGCATGCGGCGACGACTCAACTAGAAATAATTAATCGAATTGACATCGATTCGATATCGATGCGTCGATGAATAATTAATGTCAAATACTAATGGATATTTTTATCATTTTCGACCTTATCATAATTGGTTTATGTTAATTGAGCAAATGCGAATATTTATAAAATTTCTATTGTCTTTCGGTCAATTGTGTCGAATTGACGCAAAGTCAGAAAGTGCAGTATATACATACACTACCTCTCAAAAATATTTGCCCATTCTAATTTCTACATGAATTTTTTTATATTTAATTTCTATTCTAATTCTGTTATATTCTCTTTATATTTGTAGAATGAAAAGTTTTGATCTATTAAACATTATTATTACCAGAAACTTTAATTTTCCTAAATCGCCAGTAAATAATTAACATATAATAAATTGTAAAACGACTTGACTGGCCATAGATGGTATTCTATTTATTACTACGTATCAACCATTATCACATGCCTCGGTGGTCGAACTGGCTACGACGCCCGCACGGAGTATAGGGAGGCCCAGGTTCAAATCCTGGCTGAGGTAATATTTTTCGCAACAAATTTTCTAACAGTTTTCGTGATGGGAGGGAGTTGGGGGAGGGGGGAGAATCTGATAGATGCTTTAGCATTTATTATTATTAAATTTAATACTCGTAGAGAACCATAATCCGTATGATTGATACGTAGTAATAAATAAAATACCATCTATGGCCAGTCAAGTCGTTTTACAATTTATTATACATTATTATTACATTCAATGTCCACTCTTAACCCTTTAAAGCATACATTTTTTCTTTCGATTTTTTTTTTATTTATCGTCATAATTATAGAAAGTATGTAAAAAAGGTAAAAAAGCGAATATAAAAAGGTGGCATTGTACAATGTCACCATGCCGCAAAGGGTTAAAATTGTTCATTAATCTTTTGAATTTCTATCATTTAATTAAGGAAGACAAAGTGGGTAAATACTTTTGAGCGGTATAGTAGATATAGAATTAGTCGAAGAACAATAGAAATCTTATAGAAATATTTGCAATTGTTCAATTAACATAAAAACAATTGTAATGAAGTCGAAAATAACAAAAATGGCAATCAGTATTTGACATCGACTATTCATCATTGCACCAACGTCGAATCGACGTCGATTCGACTAATTATTTCTGGCTGGGAATGATTTATACGCGGGAGACACAGCGCAGACACCATCGCATGTCTTCTAGGTAAGGCACTTTCGTCTAGCCGTCTCCGCGGTCTGGATGAGATTCGTCTGCTGTTGCAGACGACGAAGAAGGCGCAGGTGCATGCATGTTGCAGCAGTGAAAGTATCCGCGAGTGCAGCTACGATTTGCCGTCTGTCAATGCCCTCTCTTGCATAGTCAGTCTTGTTCTAACGGCGCCGTTTATCGCGCGATTCGAGTCCTTAGTCGGATTCATCATCGTACAACGGTGATCCTTGATCGTGATAAGACCCTGCGTACAGCTTCAACAAAAGATACGGTTGGGGTCGCGAAGGTGGATATTACAAGTACCGATAATCAAAACTTTCGCAAAACTTTCGTTTTCATCGTCGCCGCCGCGGTTGCCCTAAAAAATTATGAACAAGAGGCTGTGGGCCATCCTCCTTGTCGTTTGTACGGCAACTCTCTCCTCTGATACCAGCCGTGAGTAATGAAAACATTTTCCGCGAGCATTTTTAATGTTAACGTTTTTAAAATCTTCGCCGCTGAATTTCATAAAATTAATCATGCTTGAATTTGAATAAATAGCAAAAAACGATTAATTTAATTATAACCTTGGTGAAAAATAATCTCATAATATCTCATAATATTTTTAAGAATTTGTCATTTTTTAAATTTACGAAGATTTCAGAAAAAATATCTTAAACTTTTTCAGACTTTATAAGCTATCTTCAGAAATTATAGAATGAGAAATATTAGAAATCTTAGAATATTTCAAAATTCACATACATGAAGAATTCTAGAAAAGATGTAGACTTTCTCAGTACTTCTGAAAAGTGTTCCAATTCGTATAAAAAATTTGAGAAATTTTCTAAAAAGTTATAAAGTTATACAGAAATTCTGAAATTTATATAAAAATTCCGAAAAATTATATGAAGAATTCTAAGAAAAGTTTTCACCACACAGGGAATAAATAAATGGTGTAACAATTTGCAATTGATTACTGCTAAGAAATCCGAATGTATCAAAAAGATGTGGAAAGTAAATTGGCTGTTAATTGGAGTAGATGTAATATCCATAAAAAGCTAAAAAAAATAGAACTCAAACTATGATTCTAAGAAATTATCAAAACGTTTAATTGTTTCGTATATGCTAAAATACTTTTTCGTAATAATGGAAAATTTTCTAACTCAAATCATGTGTAATTTTCTGCACGCAATAGCGTCGCACTGTCGCAAAGGCCGGATCTTTGTTTCCGCAGAAAATACTAGTATATGTTGTAATCAAATATGTTCAAAGTTCAGCACAAACGTGAAGCTTCTGCCTTTATTTAAATTTGATAAATTTGTCGTGTATATTTAATTTAAAATTACTATCAATATGTATTTGTAAATTTACATTATGAAGAATGGAATATAACGCTTCTGAAAAAATACAAATTAAAATAGAATATATTATTTGTAATGGACATTTGAATACGTATGTGCATATGTATATGTGTGCTGCTCTAATTACACAATCTATTCATTATATGTAATACATAATCGCTTTCTGACGTGATTTTGCAAAGCATTAGAAAAAACGTCAGAAAAAGACTATTGGCACAAGTAACCTCTTGCAGCTGTACCAATTTGCAATACTTATTCTCGAAGGTGCATTTTCGTCACGAGATAGTACTTTCACTTTTAACGCACAACTAGAGTTTAACACGCTTTTTACTCATTGACGCTTTTACTTATACGATATAGAACGTCCAATTTCTCCTGCTTCATAATAAACACAAAGAAAAAATAATTCAAAGAATATATAATTGTCGTACGTTTGGAACAATAAAACATACGTAACTAAACAGTATACGTTGAAGTAATATACAATCGACATATGTACAATTACATTCTGCTCATAGCCGAGTATGTGAAGCAATGTTCCAAAAGCGATCCAAAACTGATAACTTGTCTGATCGACGCTCTGCACCACCTGCGACCTTATCTGAGCGTTGGAATCCCCGAAATTGAATTACCCTCGGTAGAACCATTCCGTGTAAGTTCAATCTATTTTATACCGAGTACATCATATAAGCAATATTATATATCTCTCGAATATTTAGTATTATTTACATCGATAGATTTCTTTCAAGAGGAAAACATTGTAAATAAAAAATGTTTTATGCCTATAATATTATAAGAAAAGAGATTATTTTCTACATAATATTTGTCATTATGTAGACAATTTTATTTGTCTACATAAGCCATTTTTACTTATTTGTTTTTGTTAATAATAGATACACACATTTGTTTATCTCTTACATTTCGTGTCTGCTCTTACATCTCCGCCAAATCTCGCAGGTTGTCTAAAATCAGAAACACAATAAAATGTACTACGCAATGATATAGATGAAATGGAAGTTTCAACTTACGTCGTTTTACATTCACTACCATATTCTGTCTATTCCAACAGATGGACGAACTGACTCTCTCCCTGACAGGTGGTACGAACGGTTACAAGATTCAGCTACGGGACCTTTACATAAGGGGAGCGAGTAACTATACGGTGGACGATATCAAGCTCGGCTCACCCTTCCAAGCCATTATACGAATGCCGGCCCTTATATTAGACGCGCATTATTCCAGGTACATTCTGTAACTGTCTGTTTATTAAACGGAAGAAGAATATACAAATTAAACGAAACATGAAATCATTTTTCCAATATATAATCTGCATATAATTTATAAATAAAAATTATATATATTTTGGAGAAGGAGTGTATCTGATACACTTCAAAACACTTAATTCGGTTTTATGAGCGATAAAAATTATAATTCGATAATACATTGTAAAAGACATATAATTTGAATAATTGTATTGTATTTTTTCATATTTAAACGATGTAATCTCTATTTAATCAAATTTAATTCTTATAGTTCCGGCGTATTAATAATTTTGCCCGCAAGTGGAAATGGTACATTCCACGCGCGTTTCGGAGATGCTAGAGCACTAGTCAGAGGAACAATCTCGACGAAGTCGCGAGAGGAAAAGACGTATTTAAACGTCGATAACCTTGACGTTGTGCTTGGAGTAAAAGATGTGCAAATGCGAGTCAGCAAGATCTTTAACAACAATCGAATACTCAGTAAGCACATATCGCACAATACAATCTATAAGTATATAAATATAATCTATAAGTATCCATAAAACACACAAATCCATTTTGAAAAATGTATTAAATTTAGAGCATTAATAACAATATATATAATAGATATAATATTGGAATATATCACTCTTTATAATATTTATTGTAATCAAAGTTGTTAACTTTTACAAACAATTTATTTTTCGTATTCCATATTATTATATTGCTTTTCACTTCTATCAATTCTTATAGCCGAAGCAATTAATCTCTTCCTTCGAGAAAATGGGCAAGAAGTATTGAAACTGATGGAGCCGCAGCTGAAGAAAAAATTATCGGCACTCTTTGCTGGCATTGTCAACCAGCTGTTGCGACACGTGCCAGTGGAAACGTTCCTTATACCTTAAGACATATCTATATTATATCTTCATTAGTTACCATTAGCTTCTTGTTATTAAAATCAATGATAGATTTTAAATACGCACGGAAATTAAATAGCGCGTTATAACATTAAAAAAGGCAACTTATCAGGCATTCTTCTAATTAATAACGTGATTGAAAAATTGTCATCGTCTTAATAGACAAAGTTTATATAACATATTATTATTTATCTACAAAAATTTTTAATGTAAATAATTAAATGGTGACACATAATTAATAGGTGACATAATGTTTAAATGCTATTTTTATAATTGTTCGCTTAATCGTGGAAACAAAATATTAACTGTTTCGTCCATCAATAAGAAATTGAACTAATTGCCTGAAGGAAACATACAATTATATAAAAAAATTGATAGATAATTCTCGTTGATATTTTTCTAGAAAAGAAGTATATTACATGTTGATAGTAAATATAATTGTTGCTTATATAATAGTAAAACAGAGATATATAAATCGTTACCATATTAAGTTTCAGATGTGGTATTATAATTTTAGCGCACAATGGAATTAATGGTATATTGAGACTAAAACAAATGTATCTTTTATCATATAAATATATGATAAAAATAAATTAATTTTTAGTTCATTCATTTTACATAATTTTTGGTTTGTTCACTTTACATCATTATCTACTACGTTTTACATAATATAAACAAATTAATTAAACGCGTGTATATATATATATATGTATAAACCAACGATAATTTGGAAAAAACTTTCAAGAGAGTTGAAAATTATTTGGAAAAGTCATTAAATTTATATATATGATACTCTTTATATTATCTTTGATATTTATTTGATATTTATCTGTGCTTTACATAAACAATCACTAGTGGAGAAATAGCAGTAACATAATAATACTAATAATGCTAAAAATAATCTATGTTTACACGTTACAAAATTATACAATAAACTCGCCATTGTCGCAGTATTCACACGCATGTCAACGTTGTGCAAATCTAAATAAGACTATCAGGAGTACGCACGGTGAGAAGAAAAGAACTTCTCGTCGGGATGTTCGCAGACTTTAGAAAGAGGAATTTTGTGATCCTTCACGCCCCGGCATCGAGCAGTCGCCTAAAATATTTGCAACTCCAAATTCGGCTCTCCTTCGATCATACTACGCTATTATGTACGTGCCCTAGCACGAAGGACCGTTTTAAAGAGTTTCAAGGGAACGTCTTCGAGAAGGATATCTTCGAGAATACACGGTTGCTGAGCTCCGTAAGACGTTCGTCCCAGTTCTTCGCAAGGAACGGCAGCATTTGACGAT
Source organism: Aphaenogaster rudis (assembly GCA_003063815.1). Taxonomy (NCBI): domain Eukaryota; kingdom Metazoa; phylum Arthropoda; class Insecta; order Hymenoptera; family Formicidae; genus Aphaenogaster; species Aphaenogaster rudis. Next base: position 19,231 of record NJRL01000558.1, on the reverse strand, counting down.
ACAAGGTCGGCCAATATTCATTCACAAATTGCATGGCGGCATTGTCTAAAAGTGAAAATTCGTGACGATTTGTAATGACTGTGACCACGCCACGAAATATGTTGACGCGTAAAAAGGCGAGTTAATCGTATTCTGTAATCTGCATTATATAATGAGAGATTACGGCATAGGTATCAAAGTTTCCCATCGAGCAATTATCAAGGAATTACTGAAGTGATATAACAAGACAATTAGGGATAATTGAAACAGGCAATTACGGCAACAAGAACGAAAAAAACAATGTCTTGCACGCAGTATCTCCTTTTGACATAACTTGTAGCTTATGAGAAGAAATCGATTCTTATTGTTCGAAATATGGAAATGTGGGAATCGATAAAAAATGCGTTCTCTAAAAAATATCTTAAAGAAATTGTTTACTTACTGAGTTCCTCGTTCCCGTTGAACATGTCACTGAACCACACCTGCATCTTTCCAACTTCTGGATTTAGATGGAAATGTTCGAGCGTCCATCTATCGTTAGCTACGGGTCCTTCCAATATCCATATGCATTTAATGTCTTCCATGCTAATGTTGAAGGATCCTGCCGCGATAGATAATAAGATATATTATACATCTTTTGCGTAAATAATTATATCTCATTAATAAAAATATTTTAATATATGTTGCTTATAAAATCTGAACCTAATAAATTCGGAGAATATATTACAAAGTGAGAATTAGAAGATATACACGCTTTTTTTTAATGAAATAAATAAAGAAATTAATTCTAGTGTGATTCATGAAATTATCTATTGTCAAATGATAACGGAATTATATAAGATTGGAAAAATATTGAATAATTACACTGAAAAAAAGGCTTGGTTATAATAACCAAGGCTTGGTTAAATAGTTTCAACTAAACGGTTTCAGTAATTATGACGAAATAATTTGGTTAATGTTAACAAATTTGGTTAATGTTAATAAATATTTCGTCATAATCACTAAAATCGTTTAGTTGAAGCTATTTTACCAAGCCTTTTTTTCAGTGTAATACTCAGGCAATTCGCATATCAAAAAGACGTCTTTTAGACATGCGTGTTATCTGGGTAAGTATCTATTTAGAGTAAGTAGTATTTTTTTGTATTTTCAATATTTTTTCAATAAATTTTATAATGTTGCGTGTATATATTATAAATATTGTCAGTATTTTAAAATAATTAATTTGCATACCTTCGCCGCCAATTTGGAACGTCCCCAGGGATCCATCCGCCTTATAATTACCCTCGATAAGCACCTTCGGCAAATCGACATCAAGCTCCAATTTGAAGTAATTATCGGAATGTTGCGGTCTTACAGCCAAGAATTGAGCTTTCGCAAGTCCGTAAGTGTTAACATTTGTGACTGTTATGTCCGCGCGTATGTTGTTAGCTTCGTACACGGTATGCTCCTGATCGACAAAATACGGATCCAAGGGTGGTAGGTCGAGTTTCGGAATACCTTACGGAAAAGATCAAAACTCGTGCAAGGATATGAAATGTTAACATAAATTAAATGATAACAAATCTATCTTTGTTCATGTACATTTAAATAATAATAAATATAATGTAAACTTGATAATTTCGAATTCCAATTCAAATAGAGATATTATTAGTGTTCCATTTCTAATACCTGGGACGAAGTTCTGCCATGCTTCTTGTATTGCAAGTCTCAAGCAAGACGAATAGTCATCTGAATCATGCTTGCAAGAATGTGCAGCTGTGTAAAAAATACATAAATATATTAATAATAGTAATATATTAATTATTTATTTTAAGTGTTACTGTACTAAAAGTTGTGATAAAAAATAATAAAATCTCAATCTTTTCATCAACATTATTCAAATATTGTTCATTTTTAGCATTGTCTTCAATGTTAATTATTTCACAACATTTAAAATTTAATTCTAATAAATATTTAATTAGAATATATTTATCATTATGAGTCATTGTAACAGGATCTCGCACAAACTAGCTTAGGAAATCCTGTATACAAGCTTCGAACTTATTGTGGTTAATGTTAACGAAACCTTTCCTTTCTCCGGTAGTAAAACTAGCCACAAAGTGCACCGATCGTATCAATTTTCGTAAAAAGCGTATTTTGTTTCGCCAAAAAAGAGAGAGATTGCTATTAAAATTAGCATAATTAGAGGTTAAAACGTGTGCAAAATGATAAAAGTGTATGATCAATAAACGTTTAAACTTGTGCAATTATTATCCATTCAACCGTAAACGTAAGTCTGCGCACATGCGAACTTACATTCGAAATTATTAGCCATTCAATCTCTCATAGATATAAACGTACTTTATACACATTTACTATATTTTCCAAAATATTACAGAATACTACACAATATTATAACTCTTTAATGAACAAACTTCGAGAGAATATATAGAAAGAAGCAGCTTACAAATTATATATTTGTGATTGCCGCACTATAAATTGGTTAAAAATTAGAATAAGACAAACTGTTGTAGATTTACAAAGTAAAACAATTAATAACAAAGTTAAAAAAATCTACAAAAACTGAAAAGTAAATAAAAAATATTGAAAATAATAAATAATTTAGAAGAATATCCCATCTCTTGTTTATTTAATAAATAATTTAGTTAAAAAATAAATTATGCATACAACAAAATAATCTTCATTTCAACAATTTATTAAACCGTGCCGTGAGATTTGTACTCAATTCGATAAAATTTATTTCTTACATATTAAAATTTTTTTTACTTTGAAAAACCAACTGGTTACAGTAACAATTAAATAACTTTACACACGCCACCGTATCTCGGAAATAAAAATAACAAACCTACACTTATATATACCTTTTGTTATTTTGAACTGCTTTTATACACTCGCAAAGTTTGTCCGTTAAAAGAGTTGTAACACATGGTGTTAAAATATTATCTTATTTACTTACACTCTGAGCTGATTAATTTTGCAATACTTTATGATTTTTGTTATTTCAATTTCTTAAAACCAGTTGTCAATTCTGCGTGGATAAAAGAATAAGAAAGCAAAAGAGATATCTGGTAATTAATATGTTAATAAATGAGCTAAAGATTGCGTTACATGTTTTATTTATACAGCTGATGACAGTGTGATTTATACTCCTAATATAATTAATATTCGTATAATTAATTATAATTTTTTAAGCATGGTGTATAAAAATGATATCAATTAAAATTGGGAATCTATACTGAGATGACATATCGATTGACTCATCAAGAATCGATTAAAGTGTCAGTATTTTCCACATAGTAAAAAAATGATGTTGTATCAATAACATTAAGTCTAATTGAAAATAATCTTGTTAATTTAATAACAATTTTAATTAAATAAAATCATACGTATTATTTCATTAATGTTATTAAATTAACAAAATTATTTCCAAATAAACTTAATGCTGTTGATACATTATTTTTTTCCGTGCATATTATTTAATTTTATGTATATGTTATGTTAACTTTTCATCTTCGGCGATAGCTGACCCTGATGGATGAGTTCTTTAATATCTAAAAATTCCTTATTTCTATATAAAAATTATATACAAGTAATGCCAAGAGTACCGCACAATTACAACGAAGTACCGCATTATTAGAGAATAACATTTATCTCTAACTGTCACAAAAAAAGATTCTATGTCACATAGAAAATGAAAATTACAACAGCGCATGAAATTTTAAAGTCAAAAAATGCACACGTCTGCACACTGAAAAATGACATCTAAAATTGTTGTTATAAATATTACTTAAAGCTAATTAAAATTTTTCTGATAAACTGTTTTTTGCTCGAGACAGGATTGAAATGAAGTAGACAATGAATTAAATCCTGGTTAATTTGAAGTTATAGAAATAAGGTTTAATTCAAATAAAGGGAATCGATGATTGAACAAAGAACTTACGAAGCTCGAAATCCTGAGCCGCAGTAAGCACAAACGCGGTAGCGCAGAATAGGGCGAGCGCGTAGAACGACATCCTGCCTGGTTAAAAATCCTGGCAGCTAGCCTGGCCAATTATAAACACTCGGTTTATATAGTTTCCCGGCCCAAGGACTCCGCAAAGATACGTTGCAAAATTGCATGTCATTAAACACGTGAGAGGCGAGGAGCAACAGCGATACTTGGTCAGCGGCGGTAAACTAAAACACACGGCTGCGACAGCTACGGGGAATGCGCTTCTCTTTTGTTTAGGGCATCTCCGGCAAGTAGTGGAGAAGACGAAGGGAGTGACTGCTCGTGTGCCATAGACTTTATATAAGTTATACCTATTGTTATTTTATAAAATTTTATATATTTTAAAAATCATGTATATTCTCTGTAAATCATGTAAATCATGTAAATCATGTATATTCTCTTTCATCTTACAATTAATATCTACTATTTCTGCAATGATACGCAAAGATGAAGAATTTATATTTTAATCGCTAAAAAATTATAAGAGAATCAATCAAATTACAGGAGATAAAGAGAAAACAAAAGAAAGGCCAAGATAAAATAGAGAATATTACTATTCTAAGAACTAAGAAGAATAATTCTTTGTTTTAAAAAAAGAAGAAATAATAGAAAATCCCTTAACAGAAATCGCATAACAGACATTCATAAAAAAAGAGATAAAGACAAGAAAAACTTTTAATGTCTAAGATTATCTTTTTGATCAAGCCTATCTCTTTTTGGTTTCTTTTTCTTTGTCACAGCATCGGCATTTTGGGCTCGGTGCAATTAAGTTGCGCTCGATCATCACATTGTTGCGCTTTGCGAGGCAATTTAAATTCCGAGAACTGCGTGGCAGTAAGGTGCTCATTCCCCTTAACATTAATCGTTGTCCTTTTTGAATTTATAATGAGATAAATGTATATTTATGCTGTAGACGAAGAAAAAGCAAGAGAAGAGAGAGATGAGATATAATTATATCTGCATAAATTAAATAATATATTTCCAAGTAAAATTAAAATCTAATTGTATTGTTTCATCGTAAGACAATGCAATCATCAGTTGTGGTATCAAAGCTTTGTAACTAGCTCGTTATAAACCTTCCAAAACCTACGTCATCGACATTGACATTAACAGAGAGAGCTAACGAGAGACGTTGCGTGTTGATATAACAATAGAAAAAATTCTGCTTGAATATAAGCGTAATCAAATAAGCTCAACGGATGAATTGATCCTAATAAATAAATTAATTATATAGTTGATGATAAGACACAAAATGTATCAGAAAATGCTTCAGAATTCAGGAGGAGTTACTTCCTCGCGATCTTAACGTGAGCTCACGAAGAACTCTGAGCGAACGGACTTCCGTGACCTTGTGACCTTGCGTGCACCCTCGCAATGCGGGCGATCGGCGATCGGCGATCGCCCAAGTGCGACCTGATCGCGTCACACCTCGCGTTTATCTAGCCGCGATGAAATTAAAATCAGATCATGAATGCGCGAAGTAGCTACCCTTGGAACAAATCGCGTCGGCGACTAGGAACGAGTTTCTCTAAGGACGTACGCGGGAGGAGGTAGAGGGGAAAATGGAGATGCCAAAGAAACGATGCCACTCTCGACGAGACTCCACTGTAGACGTAGATATATACGGCGAGCGTATGTCGATATGTCAGTGCGTTGAATGCGGAGGCCGCTATATGGACCAGCGATTACGTCTTACACGGATAACTATGAATGGTGCACGCGAGAGCTTTCAGTCCTTTCTCATCAGGTGCCCCACCTCGCGCGATACTCGGCAGTCCTGGAATCTCTTCATGGAGTGACATGTTTTCATTTTACTTTCAAGTACAACGCGACTCATTTATGTTCACAGTGTATTTGCTATCGGTGCTAACAAAATAGTCCAGTACCGACAATCAGTACTCTAATCCCTGTAATTTTTATACTCAAGATATCCTATTATTACATAAAATCACAGGTATTATCAGAATACAGGTATTACTTGTGTAGTATGTCAAGATAATCCAGGTAATACTTGAAATACTCGGATATCCGGGTAATATCTGAGATACTCGGGTATCCAAGTATCAATAGTATTAATTGTTACGATCTTTGTTTGTTGCAAATAATTTGAGCGCTGGAAAATGGTGAGCTTAGTGAAATAATCTTCCTCTATATAACAAGCAATAAATTTAAATAAACTTTATTTAGCTTCTCCAGTATTTTACTTTTTCAATTTATAAAGTGCACTGTATGGAAACATTTTTACTCCGTGGATATCTTGTAATTGAATATTTTGTATACTTTTTCATCTCCGCACACAAGAAAGCAACAAATAAATTTATTTAAATTTAAATTTATAGTTATGCGTTTAAAGAAAAATTGGTTAATTATAATTTTTTTCGTATAAAAAAAAATTTTTTTAAAATTCCCGTATAGTCGTTATTCGTATTTTTAATTGATAGAATAGATTGAATAGAGTCGATTACGACATGATATCCTTGTGTCGTGAAGTTCTCTTGAATTAGCTGAGCTAAATATAGGTTCTTACTCTTGACCATTTGTGTTTCCTATTTCATTGTCATACGGAGGTGGCCGGCTTAGTATTTAAAAGAAACGTAGGCTGCACTTACTAGTCTCTTCTAACAAACATCTGGCGTGCAACAGTGTTGCGTGTGACATCTGGCATAATAAGGCGTGTAGATAATAAAGTAGCGCATCACGAATTAGCTAAAGGCCAGTGTTTTGGATTTTCCAACTGCTCAATGTTCTCCTCATTGGTTTTATAAACAATAATAATACATAATGGATAGTATGCGCCACCGATTTTTATCCGTACATTAAGAAAAGTGGCAACATCCGTATATTTAAAAAAAATAAAAGCAGAGTGTAGTTTATATGCATAGTTTATAAGTTTAATCTTTATATTAATAACATGTAGTATACATATAATGAATTAATTAGTATTATTTAATATTTATTGAAACTATGCACGAAATACTTCTAATTTTCGTCGATACCATTATTTTAATGTGTTATTTATTCGATGTAGATCCAATCCGAATAAGCAATCGCATTTAGTATATGCAATAAACAGTTACCAGCATTTTCGTCCAACATCTCTCTCGTGTGACACAAATTGCACATGATAATCTACATAAATGCACTCGCGCGGATCAATGAGCGCGAGCGATAGTACACCGAGTCCTTGTGGAGGTAAGAAAAAACAGATAGTCCTTGTCAGATTAAAAAAGAAAGACGCGCATAGCGATTAGAGGCGATGGACGCGTCTTTTCCTTCCCCTGTCACACAAAGAACGAGTGCGTGTGCATATCTCTCCTGTCAGTGGCGCTTTAGCTCATTTATGGGCCCTAAGCCACATTTATTTTACATCTTGATTATATATTAACAAAAATAAAAGCTATCTCAAACAAAAATAACATAAATAGGGAAATAACAGAGACAAAAATCATTGTCTCTGTTATTTTCCTATTTAAGACTTTCAGGACCAGCTACGATTTAAAAGCAGAAGAAAAGGAAGAAGAGTGTTAGTGTGAAAAGAAATCTTTCAGATACGAAACATTATCTGCAAAAATTATAAATAAAAATCATTTTGAAAAATATGATTATCGCTGATTTACAAAGTGCTACGCGCAAGCGTGCGTCTTCTATGATATATATTTTTTATTTAAATCAAAAATATAAATTTTTAAACTTTTTTCTTGCACGGAGCTTTCTCAGGCAGACTAGAAAGTCATGATAACGTCTAAAAGACGTCACAATGACACCAAAATGATCTCAAAATGACTGCCGAAGGTGTCATTTGGCGTCATTTTGACATTATTTTAACTTTCTGTTTTGCTTGAGTTGTTTCGGATTTTTGGTCCATAGATCTAGGCAATAAAACGCCCCTGCTTGTTGTTGGTTCAGAAGAAAGATATGTAGGTCTCTCTTGAGTAGCATTGGCTTGTTTATACCAATCACCATTCACTCAACAGTGACCGCTTCCAGCTACCCGGCGCGTTATCACTAACGAAACGCACACAGTCGCGTAATGCACACCACCGCGCACCGTTGCACAATGATCAATATAATTACGTTTAACGATCCGCATTTGGTCCGTGAGCCACGAAACAGGTGCAACTGGGTGACGGTGGTGAGGCAAAAAACCAAACTTACCCGCTCGCAGGACAATGTTGTATCATACACTACTAAAAAAAAAATAGGGAACACTTTTCATACCCTAAAAATTAGGCTATTTTCAAACCGCTGCAACTCGGCGAAAAATCATCGTAGATAAAAGTTTAAAAAAGCATTTTAAAGCTTGAAGTTTCAACTTTAACGAGTTATCGGTCATTTGATTATCTTCCTTATTCTGTGCTTTAAAAAAGAA
>NJRL01000557.1:5493-16084 GCA_003063815.1 Aphaenogaster rudis | reverse complement strand
ATAGCATTTGTTTAGTCAAAAGCTATTTTCTAAAAATAACCATTTTCCTACGACATATACACTTAAACCAAACATACTGTATATTTTTAGAAAAATTTCTCGTTCCATCATTTTTATGTATACAGAGTGTTTCAAAATTACGGTATATTCTTTTAGTGACAGATTCTTTAGGTATTTTTTTATCTTTGTAAGGTTTTTTTACAATATGTATTTTTTTATGTCTTCTGAAGATCTTTTCACCAATTAATTTTTCTCAATGCAGAAACTCAATACTTTTAAAAAATATGCGTTTATCTACATTTCTATACAATTTCTGCATAACTTTGCGCGTAATATAACTTTAGAAAGACACGACATTCGTGACGACGCGGAAATGACTAACGCAATCGCAAACGCTACAGTCATTTAGACCAACTGCTACGGACACAATCAAGTTTATACACAAGAACAAGTGTGTCTGCTGCGTCATATTGTGAAGGGTTAAGAAAAGAACACGTCAAATAAATGTGACTGCCAACAGATTGGGAAATATAATTCGAAAACAAAAATAAAATGAGCGCAAGTATCTTCTGATTAAAAAAACATTCAGTAACTTTGAGATATAATTTATAGTAAATTTTATAATATCGGTTATGTACCAGGCAAATCTTGTTTGTTGGCGAGAATTAAGATCGGCACACCCGCATTGTCCGGACTCCTCGCTGTCCTGGTAAGCTCCATTTTTGCCTCTTCGAGCCGCTCAGTGTCACAGGAGTCAACGACGAAAATGATGCCGTCGGTGCATCTCGTGTAAGATTTCCATAGCGGCCGTAGCTTCTCTTGTCCGCCGACGTCCCACACAAGGAAGTTAACACCTGTGTTCAAAAAAATACTGCATCCCAATGAGGAAGAAACCTAATGGTGTAACGCGGGTACCCCAAAATGATGCCCGCCACTCGTTGCATTTATAATCGAATCTTCGTATACTTTAATCATTGGAACCTGAGCGACTTTGCTATTCTTGATAAGCACTCTTCAATCTCCGCTCAATTTCATGCGTAGAATTAAATGAGCAATGTTCGAATGAAAATTAAATAGTGGAAGAACAACAGTAGCAGAAACCTGGTTTAGAGAGGCTCAATTGATAAAAAACAGGAAGGAGTCGAGAAAAAGAATAAAAAAATGCAAAGATTTGACTGTATTAAACCTTATAATACAGAGTATCCTAAAAACATCGGATATTCTTTTAATTTTTTAGCCAATTTGGAATCGACTTTTTTCTTCGAAAATGTCGAGGAAGACATTTCAGATCGTTTATTGCAACTTTCTTATATCTTCGTATATCATATATTATTAAGGACATAGAATTTATGTTTCGCGCATAATCGCATAATTTGTAAAAACCTATTGAAACAAACTCTTTTCACTATTCTAAGTGTTCGGACATCAGTAGAACCCGATTTTTGAGCGCACAATAACGCATAATTAAGAATCTTTAGCAGCATAATGTCATTTTCCCGTATATTTCGCGTAATATTGCCAAAACATCGTATTTTCATCATAATATATCATAATTTCACGAGTTTAATCACAGTTGATCGATATACATTCAAATTTCGCGCCATGAACTTACTGGCCCAACCAAAAGTTACTTAAAAGCCTAAAGAGTATTTTATATGATTGTAATAATATGCTATATCACTAGTCCTTTTAAAAGCTATGTTTATGTGATTCATTATTGTTTTTTTATTTTAAGGTTTTTAACAAGCTTATGTAAACATAGCATAACATTATTTTTTTGTGTCAAGATCAGATACATTAAAAAATTTTGAATCTAGTGAATTCTGGTCAACACTCTTGTACCTTTATTTTTCCAATTAAGTTATATTGCCTGTGTTGTATCTCAAGAGATACTTTTAGTTTATGTTTATATTCTCCATTGATTAAAACTCAATACAAAACTGTTCTATGCATATTTGAATTCAATTTTTTTTTAATAAACTGCCTCTACAGATAGATTATTGTATCTGTATTTTAATTTCTTATCTCAGTGTACTCACTAAACTCCATCTCTACTGCTAGACAGTGGTTTGTTCCAAAGCAATTTGGAAAATGGTATTTAAAATACATACTAAGAAATAAAATCATACATACTAAAATTCAACTTATTTTAGACCACATAATTTTGCATAATTTCAATAAAATTTCTTGCATAATCAAACATTTTTAAATGTATAAACTCTATGTCCTTATATATTATAACTTATAACTAAGAGACTCATATTAAAATTCTATTGAGTCAATTCTATCTGGAATTTTAACTGAAGCAGATAGTTTTTTGGTATCCGTTTGGCTCTTCGAAAGTTTAGTTCGCGAAAAGCTCTCTCTTCGTTTGTAACTCGAGAAACATCGATACCATGACATTTTCGCTGAAAGGAAAATCAACTCTAAATTAATTAAAGAACCTCTGTGAAGTGGAAATAAAAAAGTCAAGACTAATTTTTGTATCGCGAAAACGTGAAGTTGGCACCCCATATCTTCAAATCCTTATTTTTTGCATTTAATCGTTGGAACTCTTTTCAAAACGTATCAGGAACTCCAGAACTCTTTGGGGAAGAGCCAGAACTCTATTAATTATATCAAAATTTCTAAAATGGGGTGCCAACTTCACAGAAGTAACTAAAGAGGTTGTGTTCCGAAATGTGCTGACAGTACTGACAGTACTGTTTTTTCGTTCCGAAATCGTTTTCAGCTCTGCTGTAAGTTCATAATATTACTATCTTTTTCACAAAAATAGATCCTAGGGAATTGCTGACTTCCGGCAAATTTTACACAATTTCAGTACAAGTTCAGTAATGCATATGGCGACGATCCATAACGATAAAATGTCTCAATTAATACAATATAAACTAATTGATGCAAGAGAAAATAAAACCTACGAGATATATCTTACACCTGAAGATTACGAAAAAGTATTATCTGGTAAGAAATACAAATAAAAAATACTTAACCTAGCTAATAAACTATTAAATCTTATAAATTTTACTTTTTACTTTAATAATACTTAATTTTTATTATTATAGATAACAATTTCTCTTCTCAAATTCTGGAAAATGTCAAGCAAACAGGAATATGTCAAAGTAAGACAAAGGATTTTGTCAATGAAGTTAATGATGTTGACGAAGGCAACAAACAAAGAAAATAGCTCAACGAAAGGAAAAAATGTTGATGAAATTGAAAATGCTGAAACAAGTATGACTATTCAAAATAATTTTATTAAATTCCTTTCTTAAATAATTATTTTATTACTAAAAATCAAATAATAATAGTAGTAAAGAGCTGTCAGCCGAACAGCTACATAATGCTAAAATTTATGTGACAATATTGTTCTAATAGATAATAGACGCCAAAGGTGTCGTAATTCGCGAATTACAATTACATGTCACGTTTTAAATTGTAGGTTATATATCACGCACTTCATTTGTATACTGCAAATGCGTTCCGATTTTTACTGCTGCCAAATCTGCTGATAATTTCGGAACGACTAAAATGTATTGATTTCAGCAGTGGTACTGTCAGTACTGTCAGCACATTTCGGAACACAACCAGAGTCTACCGTTGAAAGGACAAAGACCCGAGACCGGTGATTTTGGAGTAGGTACATCGCGTATTAGAGAACGAAACAGAAGCGGAAAGGAGTGGAAAATAGTGCGGGGCATACCTTTAGCTTTTCCGATGCCGCCACGAATTCTCTCACAGTTAAAGCCGATGGTCGGCACGGTATTGAGATACTGATCAAATTTGAGTCTGTAGAGGGCGGTCGTCTTCCCGGCACTGTCGAGACCGAGCATCGCCACGTGGAGCGGAGTTCCCGTAGGAAGTGCCTCGAGCAGACCACCGCTCGTGCCGCTCCTGCCCATCCCAGCGCCCATCCCTCTCTCTCAATCTCTCTTTCCTCCCCTATCTCGCCTTCCCGTCCCCCCACTTCCTCCTTTTGTTAACAACTCTCTTTCTCTCGCTCTTTCTCTCTTCTACTTCCTTTTGAACCGGCCTAGCATCTAGATTCCCTTCTTTCCCTCCGCTCCGCGCGAAATATCTCTCTTCTCCAAATTCAAGCCTTCGAGATGCCCGTAAAAGGACTCCGCCACTGCGAAGCACTGTCCACTACCGCATCGTCTGAAAAGCAAGCGCGTTCCATGGTTAGCGCTTCTCAACCGGTTCCGCGTGAGACACAGGTGCGACCTAAAGTACCTCGTCTAATAAGTAGGACTTGATTTCTCGATCGGGGTCAATATCACTTTCGATATTGACCGAACTACAGCGAACTCCGTTTTTCTTTCTCGCAATCACTCGATTTAGGAGCAAAAATGCCGTATACGCACGTATGTGTGTGCGCGCGTGTGGATCGTAGAAATCTTTTTCGAGAAAAACTTTCACCCTCCTTTTGTCAGACTTTTCAGTGTTGGTCGCGAATAACCGGTAATTCGCTTATTAGCGTATCTACTGCGCGGATCGAGCTCATTATTTATATCGTCTAGGTCGAAAGCAAATCCCTGAACAATTTATCATTGTTCGCGCGAAGTGGGCTGCCGGATCAGCCAGCGGAAGAAATAGAGTCCCAGTCCTTTTCGGGACCGGTTCCTCCGACGAGATTCAACGAATCCGAATAATCCGGTTTGCTTGCTCTGTGGACCGTTTCTAGGTAACATCTTTTTCCGTCTTCATCGGTAACTGAGCGAACTTTCTCTAACGCCTTCTATCTTCCTTCTTTTCGCATATGCGCATTTCCTCGTAGCGATCTAGCGATTGCAACAGTTATACTGGCATTTTGCATCGCCAGATATCGGCATTCTTCATCCCTCCTTCCTCACGTACATATATACGGCAAATGCAATCTCATCGCACACAAAGAACGTAACACTAAATGTTGCTATTACCAACCCTAAACATAATATAATACAGGATATATAAATATTATATATGTATATATATATATATATATATATCCTTATATGTATAAATATATATATTCAAAATATACATATATGTACATAAATATACAATATACAGGGTGTCCTATTTTAATCAATCCACGCGATTATCTTCCGAACTATTCGAAAAAATGTTTCAAGTAAAACTTACTCTGTTTCAAAGAGGACATCTTATGATAGAGACACAGGTTTTTTCTAGGTGGAGGTGTGCATATTGCAAATTGCATAATTTTTTTTTAAAAACAACCATGTGTTTTCCTCATATCAATTGATTCATCTCACTATTCTACGCATAAAAGTATTAAGGTACAGTTATCAGAAAATGAAGTTTACGAGATATTTTATATTTCATGTGAAAATATGCCAGAATAAAATATGAAATATCTCGTAAACTATTGATTTTTTGATAACTTTACCTTAATACCTTTATATGCCAAATAACTGGAGAAATTAAATTACATAAAGAAAATTATATGATCTATTTAAAAAAAACATAAGTCACCTTGAAATCTCAGGTATACCTTCACCTAGAAAAAACCTGTGCCTTATATCATAAGATGTCCCCCTCGAAACAGAGTAAGTTTTACTTGAATCATTTTTTCGAATAACAAATAGTTCGGAAGATAATCGCGTGGATTGATTAAAACGGGACACCCTGTATATACTGCAAGAGCTAAAAGTATCAATGATCATATTTGCATAAAATATTTAAGTTTCATAAATAATACAGAGTAAATAATTTAATATGTCGTTTGCAAATAACTCAAAAAATATGTATCAAACGAAAAAGTTTTTCAAACAAAAATTGTATAGCCTAGAGGGGAACAAATAATGATAAAATTAATTTGAAAAAAATCAATTTTTCAAGGTCACATGAGAGTCGTCACCATTTCCTTAAATGGAATTGTGTGTTTTTTTATATAATATGATTTCTCTAATTGTTCTGCATATAAAAGTATTAAAATAAAATTATAAAAAGATCGATAGTTTACGAAATATTTTATATTTTATTCTGGCATATCTTGACATGAAATATAAAATATCTTGTCAATTATTCATTTTTTGATAATCGTACCTTTAATACTTTTATGCGCAGAATAATGAGATGAATCAATTGATACGGAGAAAACATATAATTGCTTTTCAAAAAAATTATGCAATTTGCAATAAGCAATTACGAATTTTTTTAAAAAGAATATAATAATATTCAAGATCTTCGAGAAAGAATAATTACAGCTTGTAAGTGTGTGCAATTTTGAATCCAAATAGTATAACTGTTACTCATAATAATTTGTTGAAAAGAGCAGAAGTTTATATTGTAGAAGGAGACATACAATTTGACATGCAATTTTTGCTTACATAAATTACAATCTTTCTTTATTGTTATAAATAAAAGTGACATTTTCGGTAATGTGTTAAGTTCGTCTTAACATTTCCAACAGTACCCAGTCAGCAAAATGTTAGTAATTTGTAAGCAAATTGCTAGCACATTCGATCAAAAATATTCAACAAATTGGCATCAACTATGTCCGCATTAAGCTTGGGTTTTGTAGACAAAGCTTGCTAACAAAATGTGAGGCCAAATTGACGCCAAAAACCGAGGCAGAATTTGGCATCAAACTCTGCCGCGTCTTACTCGGTTTTTGGCGTCAATTTGGCCTCATATTTTGTTAGCAAGCTTTGTCTTCTTTTTGCTATCAATCTGCCAACAACGTTTGATCTAACAGATTTTGTACCAAATTTGATGCCAATTTGGTTACAAAATTTGTAGCAAGCAGCTTGGCAAATTTTGCTATGACAGATTTGGCTGACTGGGTATTATTTAAAAAAATCTAAGGAAACCAGGAGGAAGCCAAGTATGAGCCAACGCCGATATCGGGGCGCACAAAAATGTTGTTTATTGAACCAAAACAATTTACAAACGTTTCGACTCAGATTCGAGTCCTCTTCAGTGTACAATAATAAAAGAAAACTTAGAAACTAAAAATGAAAAGATGAAATGAGATGAAAACGCATCCCCACAGAACATGAAATATAGAAAGATAACCAAATGGAAATAGGTAGACTGAGGATTTACAGAAAATTACTGTAATAGGCAATGAATTAGAAATCAAATTAAGAATGTATCGATTGAGTGGGGAGAAACGTGAATGTGGTGACACCAAATGAAAATATGAATGACACATTCTAAGTAGGGTGGTTGTTCAATAACAAAGATGCTGTTTTGCCAAAAAAACACTGCACGGAGTAAGCTGTGAGCGAGGCCGCATTGTCGCTAAAATGCGACGAACGTCTAATATACGTGTTACTTCGATACTTTTTTTTGGTGTGCCCGCCTTGGATGAGGGGGACTTAAGATGTCTTCACCTTTTCTGGTGAAGCTGCGACACAGAGTCCCTAGTTTTTTATCTAATCTTACTTATTGTATTGCATTTGCTATTTCCTAGATCACTTTCTTTATTCTTTTGATGAATTTATATATATACTCTAATATGGTCAGGTCTTTTATTCTTATAGCCTTATATATGGTCAGGTCTTTTATTCTTATAGCCTTATAGCCTTTAAATATCGATATTAATGATATCGATATTTTCCAGAATGCCTTTGTTCCTGAGCTTTATGTCTAATTTTTCTCTCTCGTCATCGTACTTGATATACCTCCACATTACATGTTACTTTGATACTTGCTCAAAAAACACTAACTAACGGTTTCGGGTCGTCTTTTGTGCTATATGAACGGGCGACCTCAGGAAATATCTCTACAAAGAGTCGAATATTTATTACGTATATTAACAGAGTTATAGATTCAATCTGGATATTTTTTATCATATCTCGTATAAGGGTTAAAGAATATTACATTTTGCATCGGATATTCTTTTACATTATTCGACAGTTGTTGTGATTTATATCTGCCCCACAAGATATCGATCCATGTGCACGTGCAAAAGTAGGTAAATCCAATCGAATCCATTGAGCGAAAGGATGGATCGTCCGGAGAAATCTGGTATTTTGGGTCACCGTCGCACCAAAATGTGGACCAAAATTGTGTGAAAAAAAACATGCGTATAATATAGATCCGATGAAAAATATATCACTGTCAGTTTACGTTTAAGTAGCGCGAAAGTTTATATAACTTTTAGGAGTGTTGTCCCACGTTACTAGTCGTTTTAAAGTCTTTGACTCGGATGTAAACGGCGGCTCTATTGTGCTTAGTGAAGCGAAATGTTCTCAAAGTGCGGTTGCTAATTCAATATCGGGCGTACCATGTCGTAAACGCGTTGCGATATTTACTGAAATATTGAGTCTCTCTCGTGAATAGGGTCGATATAATTGTTTTGTTATTTCGCAAATAGTATTGAAATAAATGGGTTCGGCAATCCTAGGTCTTCTTATACAAGATTCCTACGCAGAATGTTTCATAATCATCGAACATTCAACGATGGATTCTTTGGCCAGTTTACAGTCGATCTTTTTTTAATGAAAATGCCGAGGTCACCATTTAATTCTCCAATTTTTTTACACAATTATATCCAACTACTACAAACTAGGATTCTCTTAAAGCAAGCTTCACCTGAAGTTAATTGAAAAGAATGTAGCTTTTTTCACTCACTTGGTCGGAAGTTTAATTTGCGAGAAACCCCTCAACAATCGCTTGTAATTTAAAACTGATCGATACCTCAACATTTTCGCTGAGAAAAAGATCGATTCTAAATTAGCCAAAGAATCTGTCCTTAAATGAGCGTCCGGTGATTTTGATTCATCCTGTATAGAGATCTATATATATATAATTTATTCGATATTTGTCACATACTAAGGCCCGGTTTTTTATTTTCTGGTTAACTTGTGGTTTAGAATTTTGACCAATCGCATTTGACAATTCGGCCACTTGTTCAAATGCGATTGATCAAAATCCTAAACCACAAGCTAACCAGATAATGAAAAACCGGGCCTTAAAGTTATTTCTGATTAACCTGTGGTTTAGGTTTAACCTGATAATAATGTAAAAATTGTGTCTTTTTCTATCTATGGTTAATCACTAAACTTATGGTTTTATAGTGATAATTTTTAAAGTTATTACTAAACTGATGGTTTTATAGTGATAACTTTTAAAGTCATTTTATCACTATAAAACCATCAGTTTAGTGATTATCCGTAGATAGAAAAAACCCAATTTTTACATTATCAGGTTAAGCCTAAACCACAAGTTAACCAGAAAATGAAAAAACCGGGCCTAAAATTGGAATTAAACTAACGATAAATAGTGCGGCGGTACTACGAGTGTCGCTCGTAAGTGCGAAAAGGAGGAGAAACGCGAATCCTCCGTTTCCGACGACTTTGGAATGCCTACATCGGGAATCACCGATGCGGAGCGGTGTTGGTGCTGGCTGCTTCGTGGATGGTGCATTATCGACTCGCGAAGACGCGCGTGCGCCACGTCGTGCCGCGCCACCGTTTTATATCCCTGTATTCTCGTTTGTGCGCGCGCGCATGTGTGTGTTTACTCCAATACATTTATGTATTCATGATTTTATTTCAATGTATACCTCTGTCCTCCAATATTCATTTTAGAAGCCGCACGACCGAAATAATCTCGAGCAGCCGTAACTCGCGAATGAAAAATTAGCCCAAAATATATCCAAGCTGACCTGTTCCATTGTTTTGTTTTTAATAACATGAGATCTCAATAGAGTAATAGATGCAGGTCCGAACATTTTGTGTACTGCGAATAAACACGCTACAGCTAATGATATTAGAAGTCTCTACATTAATATGCATGTGAATATTAATACGTTTTCGATGATCGGGTGAATGACCAATCCGAACAGAGGTGTTTTAGCAATCGATTTACTGGCAACAAAAAGCACTGAACGATAGCTGAAATTATCTCGATATCAGTCAATTATACAGAGTATTTCATGGTTGGATTCGTTCCACGAGATAGTCGTTTACTAACATTTTTGTCATAAAATAACTCTCGCCTGTTCTTTACCTATTTATGTTATATTTATGTTATAACGTGCGCAAAAGCCCCAGCTCTCTGTAATCTACGAACACCTAGATGCATTATCTCGGAAGATGGCCTAGTAACGCCAAGACATTTACGATGGCTTGTGCATTCGTCCACTTCTTCTTTGAACATACCAACAATCTCGCAAAATACCTTTTCATTCAGTAATTGATTACTTTATTTACGCCGCTTAACCATTATAAACGATCACTTGTAAAATACATTTAACAGTTTTTGACAAGCCTTCGCGAAAATGCATTGGCGTTAAATAGAAGGATCCCCTACAGCACAAAATATTGCTAAAAGATTGCAGGAATATTTCAATAGTGCGACATATTACAAATATTGCAAGAATATTGTAGAAATATTGTAATGTTAATATTTCACAGGAAATGCAAGATATTACTGCAATATCATAATTCAATCACATACATTGTAATATTCCGGAAATATTACAATATATTTTGATTATGTATTCTGATATTCTAGGACTGTCGCTAAATGGTGTTGTTTCTCGAATATAAAATTTGTCGAGCTTTCTATATAGCCAAAGTCTATATAATAATAATAATAATAATAATAATAATAATAACTTTATTGATGCACGAGTTAC
>NJRL01000556.1:129991-141012 GCA_003063815.1 Aphaenogaster rudis | reverse complement strand
GCATCAGAAAGTAGAATTCAGAAGTATTCAAAAATGTCAATACTTTTTAATTCTTTTCAATCCGACATTTTATGCAGGGAAATTAACTTATTACTTTTCCATAACAACGAAAGGTGATTGACTACCGCATCGCTTTTTGTCGTGCGACAAAAGTTCCTGCATATGATCCTTTATTTTTTATAACCGATTCCATAATTAATCATATGTTATTAGGCTGCGTTCGAAAACATCACCCGAGTGCACCCATGTATCATTTTATCCTTGTTTAACATTCGGTGAACAACAAGGATAAAATGCTACATGGGTGCACGTGGGTGATGTTTTCGAACACAGCCTTAGATGTCGGGCACATGCAAACTAATATATCGTTCAATTAAATTCTCCGATAATAATAGAGTATTCGGTTGGATACTCTATTAGTTTGCATGTTTTCAACATCCTATAGCGACATACAACTGATTGTGGAATCAGTATAAGAGCCCACACAGCACACGATATTGCGATATCCACTAGATATCCGAGGGATCGCAATATGTCCAATTATATATCTCAATAACCGTAGGATCTCCATGGAATCGCATTATGTCCTATTGGACATCCGGATCACTCTGGGATATCCTCAGGATAAAGTGTGCTGTGTGGGAGTGTGACTTTCATCCGCATAATTATTAAAAACTCGGAAATAACACAATGTTGGCAATTTGAAATAACTCAAATTTTTGTATTTTTTGTGATTATAAACTGTAATAAAAATGAAAGTTTAAAAAGCAAAAGTATCAAATTAATTGTGGTAGATATGAGAGAAATATATACCTCATATTTTGGTACAGTTTGGAATCGATTAAACATAATTGAATTTTGAACTTGTGGCACTAACCATACAGCACAGAAATTGCAGCAACATTGCAGTAACATTGTAGTAACACAACAATATTGCCAAAATGTTGCTGCAATGTTCTGTGCTGTATGGGAACTGATTTTAGAAAATGTTTTCGAACAAAACCGTTAGAATACAGATTTCAATGTTTTAATATTTTTTATGTTTATAACTTTATATATTTATTTTTTATACTTAATGAGCTATTTTAGGTTCTATTAGAAAATGTTCTCTTGTATTCAAAATAGCGATATTTAGATATTATGCATAATTTTTATAAAATCTTTAGCGAAATAGCAAAATAGCGTATGCTCACGCGGCACATATGCCTTGCGCGCCGCCCCTGATTCATGCGTAACCTACAGCGCTCATTCGTTAGCTTGGCTGCGTTCCACTTGGCGCTCGCAACGCTCTCGGAATAGAGATCCTAGAAGACAGAGTCTGGACAATCTTTGGTTTTGAAGCAAAATGGCGTCTGAAGTTACCGATCCTACGCAGTATCTTACGCAGTACGATCCATGGTATAGGCCGGTATTCATAGTCGGTTCTTATTTCAAGACCGTCTTAAGTAATGTCTTAAGACGCTAATACAGCTCTGTGATTGGCTGATGACATCTTAAGACTGTACTTAAGATGGTCTTAAATATAAGATTCGACTATGAATACCGGCCATAATGTATACTTCTACCATGGTACGATCTATAAGTGATAAATAGCAAACAATAATTCCCACACAACACAAAACTCAACAGAAACGTTTCAAAGTTTCAGAAACATTTCTGAAACATTTCTGAAACATTTCTGAAACTTTGAAATGTTTCTGTTGAGTTTTGTGCTGTGTGGGTTGATATAAAATTGATATCCAATATAATTTCGGATTTATCAAAATTATAAACAGGTAAGCC
Organism: Aphaenogaster rudis; assembly: GCA_003063815.1. NCBI lineage: Eukaryota > Metazoa > Arthropoda > Insecta > Hymenoptera > Formicidae > Aphaenogaster > Aphaenogaster rudis. Next base: position 139,230 of record NJRL01000556.1, on the reverse strand, counting down.
TATACATTATGATTTAAAGGTATTGAATTAAAAATAAATAAAAGATATAGACATTGAAAAGTGACATTCTAACCTTTTCATCAATCATTACATCTAATAATAATTTAAATGTTATTTTTTCGCATAAAAAACATGACTGGTTGTTGTGTGCTTGGATGCAATAACAATAACGAAAAAGGCTTTTCGCTACGACAATTCCCATGTAATGAGGAACGGAAGGCCTTATGGGTGTCAAAAATAAACCGCAGAAATTTGCAACCTCGAAGCTCACATATTTGTGAAGTAAGTAAATAATGTAGTAATTGATAAATTAAATGGGTGCATCCAGATGCACAACCGCTCACTGAGCGCTCAATGAGCGGTTGTGCATCTAGATGCACCCAATGATAGATATTTATATAAGTAATGTAATGATATTGTTTTAGGTCTATTTTGCTGAAAATATGTGGTTGAAAAAAACACCAGTAAATAATAGTTTGACGATGGCAAGACATTTTATTGTTAAATAAAAGTATTGTCAAATATAAAAGTGTTATTTTATTACTTCATTAATATACACTTTATTATTTTATTAACATAAATTTTACTCTCACACACAATTGGCATTTATTTCTCAAATACAAATCTTACCGCGTTCACGGTACTCGAAGTGGGGATACAATAGCATTGATGATTGGTTCCGCCATTTTGCTTCAAAGCCAATGAAAACTTAGACAAGACTGTCCAGACTCTGTCTTCTAGGGTCTCTATCTCGGAATCATTTCATCCTTGTTGTTTATCAAATGTTAAACAAGGACAAATGATGCTCGCGAACGTTGCGAGCGCCAAATGGAACGCACCCCTTGAAAATACTCTCATTTAAAAAGTAGACGTAATTTTGCCAGAGAAAAAAGTTGCTTCTTCTCGCATGGACAATCACGCTATGCATTCCGTGTCCGCGAATTCTGGGACACCCTGTATATATGTGCATGCATACACGTATAAGTAAGAAATTCTCTTAATCAAGAAATATTTATGAATATCGTTCTAGATCTCTAAAATGTAAAAATATTAATAAATTTTGATATATTTCATAACAGAAATGTGCAAAAATCGGTCGATTAATCGATGTTCGATGCTTTCTTTTTATTAAGAAATTGATTAGTTTGTTGATGTTTTTAGATTCGATTAATCTCTATGGGCCGGTATCACCATCTCCGATTAACGTGATCCTCCGATTAAACTCACTCTTCGTCTCTTTCTAACTGAACAATTAGAAAGAGACGAAGAGTGAGTTTAATCAGAGGATCACGTTAATCAGAGATGGTGATACCGGCCCTATATCGATAAGTTTTTGTTCGATGTTACTAAATTTTGTTACTAGATTTTATTGGACATATGGCGCCTATACAAGATAAATAGCTGTTGCGCATGCTTTGCGGCAAAAAGCGATTTGATAGCCAATTAATCTAGGAGCGTCCCGTTTGACCACGTCCCGATTGACCACAGCCACTCACAGTGACCGATGCCTAGAGGTTTTCCTCTGGATAAGCGCTGTGAGTGGCTTGTGGTCAATCGGGACGTGGTCAAACGGGCCCCACTCATTAATCTCTTATTCTTCTAGAAAGAATAAACATATAATGAAGAAATTTTGGCTATCTCGTGAAAATCAGATTTAGTATTGTTATATCCTACATTAAGGATACACATTATAATTTGTTAGGTCTAGATATAGTGAACAAGAATAAGAAATTATAAATAAGAAATTAAGAACAGGAAATTAGTTTCAACATAGAGAAAACCATGCTTCAGTTCACAATAAATTTATTCTTTTATTTATTCCTTTACTCTCTCTTTAACTTAATCGATGATTAATTTGCCAAGAAATATCTATTTAGCATTTTGTTTACATGGATAGTATTATTAATGTTTTGTATAGTTTGATATATATGAAAAGAAAAATGAGATCAAAGATAACAAATTATACAGTTAGAAATTTTACTGTAAACACTTGTGCCAATTAAATTAATTACTGCAATTAAGTTAATCAAAGTTTGTCGAAATCGTCCTTAAATTACGTTAATTTAATATTAAACGGCTATAAAAAATTACGAGTTAATTGATTATTTATATTTTCGAGATATTATCATAAAGAATCGTAATTTTTAAAAATCGGTTATTTGAACTTAGATTAATTTTTTTCAACATCCTCTTATTTCTCTCAGTTATTTCTTATCTCCGTGCACTTATATTTAGTGATTAATTTAGAATTTTTTTTCATAGCTAATTCGCAACATGCGAGATTTCGTATGATCGATCTTGGACGGTAGTCGAGTGTCGCGGTACACACTCCGCCGATCACAAAACGCGGCCTACGGCCTATGGTTGCGACGACGGCGCTCGGGCGGAGTCGGGCGCGCCTTCGGTGACGGCGACGTCATGGCGCAAGATGGCCGCCGGTATCGGGAATGGTGTATCGTAGACGAGGCTGGGCGGTAGGAACGAATTCCGGAGAATAGGTGTGTCGGTGTTTTGGCGTTACGTGCAAGATAACGCGCCATTAGGATGATGCCCAGCCGCGTCGTTGTCGTCGTCGCCGCTGCGGGCTGAACTCGGAGTTTCGGCGCCGCGCAGCGCAGTGCCCGTCGTGTACGAATCGTATGTACAAATCGGCGCCGCGCGTCTCATCCGGTCTTTCTCTCTCTTTCTTTCATTTTCTCTCCTCTCTCTCTCTCTCTCTCTCTCTCTCTCTCTTTCTCTCTCTCCTCGACGTCGGTGATAAGTAAGCAAATGTCGCGAGAGTCTGGTCCAGGAGATCTTCGATCTCCCTCTCGCGGATCTCTGCTACTGTGTATTCACGTCAGGAAGACGAGCTCCGCGAGAGCTCCTGGCGCTTAAGAATCGAAAAGGAAGAGTCGGCGAGAATTGAAGCATAAATCGACGTGCGCCCAGAAATTCAAGAGAGCCCAAGAAGAGCTTTCTTCTATAGCGATAACTATACTTTGCGGATATTTGGCCCCCGGTAGACGGGCACCGGATCACTTGAAAGTGCAATCGAAAATTTGATCACCACACGGAACTAGAGAACAGGGCAAGCAGCGAGATACCTGGGGTGGGAGACTGTCGCTGTCTCTCTCTCTCTCTCTCTCTCTCTCTCTCTCTTGCTCTCTCCAGTCCCAAGTGCTTTACAGAATTGGCCCGGGATATAATATTACTACTGCTAATACTATTACTATTACACTACTATTACTATTATTATTATTACTATTATTGCTATTATCATTGCTACTACTGCCTATATAACTAGCTGACTTGTAAAAACTGTTCTAAGATTGCAAATCAGATTGGAAGAGAAGTAAAAAAGAGACAGTTATATGTCTTACAAAGAAGAATAGATTTGAAAATTTGTGAAAAAAGAAAAAATTCAGAGAATCAGATGAGGGGAATGGAAATAAGCATTATTGTATTCGAAAATAGATGAATGTGTCTATTTTAAAACAGAAATTTCTGAGATCGCAAAAATATACAGATTTATAGCCAAGCATTTTCAAAATTACGCAAAATTTCTTCAAATGCAAGCTATCAGATTGCGTGCAAAGTGACATCTTGAGATTTTGTCTACGGCAATAAGAACAAGGATAAAGATACAGGGAAATCGTTCAGTGGCCTTAGTGATGAATTCTTTCTGGGATACAAGAAAGAACACACTCTGCGGTGGCTCGTGGCTAATGTGTTATCGATCTATCTATTATGGTGTTAGATGTGATCTGTTCAAATCGGAATTGATCCACGATTGGTTTTGCCGAATGGAACACGATATTTAATTCCGATGTCCGAGTCCAATCAAAGAATATTGCCATGCGCTAAAACCGGATGAACGAAAGAAGGATGTATCCAAAAAACTGCGAAATTCCAAATGATTCGGCATCTAGTGAGAAAGGAAGAAGGAAAAAGCCGGCAAGGTAAACGGCGGCCTTCGAATTCGACTGATTGCGCGCGCGAGCTTCTCTTTCTCTCTTTCTCTCGTATGATTGAAAGTCGCAGGATTGAGCGTGTATACGTCAAGTCAGAGACAAACGCGTGTACACAGTGCACGCGGTGAGGAGGCTTTTACTACGGCGTGACGCACGAATCCCCGTCACTTGCACGATCGGTGAGGCGAATGCGCCGCGTGATCGGGAAACGTCGGCTTCGAAGTCGCGACGGTAGACGAGCGCTCTCGATCGAAGCGGGCGCGATCGCGTGGAAGCCTTCGCCGAAGGAGAGATAGAGACGCGCGTTTTTACTACGGCTTCGTGCTCGCAAGTGAGGACGGCTTGATTTATATGACGGCAGATTTGATTCGCGAGACAATAATACTCCGTTGATGAGTGAGAAGATTGAATGAGTCGATCGCGGATTCATCAGGGAGCGAATCTCGCGAGGCGGTAAAAGCCATGAATCGGCCAGTTGCCGATGACAGGCGCGAGTTTCGCGGAATCAGCGTTTGCTTTATTTTCCGCGCGCGTGAAAAGCACTTTCTCGTGGAAATTGAGGTGGACCGATCACGCGATGAAAGCATTACGAAGCTGTATGTGAGAAAGAGAATGGGAAATTATTGACTGAGGTCAGCGAAAGAGGATCGGCAACAAGCAGGAAGATGGCAAAGATTCTCGCGCAATTGAAGGTAGCGAGTTTCGCTAGAATTATATCATCTTTTATACACGATCGGAATTGAATGGAATTTATTTTGGACGATCGCGCGGCGCGTCGATGTCATTGTGGAGCCGTGTCACGCGAGAAAAGTGTACGCAAGGTAAGATGAACGAAAAAAATGTCTGAGTGGACAACGTCACCGACTGGTATATAAAAAGTCTGATTGTGAGTGAAGAATGATGGGTGCGGGCGTCTAAAACGCGACAGATGAGCGAGAGAAGAGAAAAGGGAGAGATAGAAAGAGAGAGAGAAAGCGAGGAAGACAGGGAGAAGAAACAGTTAAAGTGCAAGAGAATGAGATATGCATGGGGAAACAGAGATATCGGAGAAGCACGCAGAAATCCCTACCGATTTTCGCTTTCTCGTTTGCCTCATGCCTTTGCACATCATGTGTGTGTGCGTGTATGCGTATGTGCGCGCGCGCGCGGGGTGTGTGGAGAGTGAGCATGGGTGTGTGTGAATGTGGGTAAGTGTGGGTTGCATGAGAGCACGCGCGCGCATACTATATGTATACATCATTTTGCGTGCGCTTGTGTCACGCGCTACGAATGGCGCGCGTGACTGTTAGCGGCGCGTGCGTGTAATTCGCCGGTAATTCTCCCGCAGATTCATCGCTTCCGGGGTGTGAATAATAACAAAATAATATAATAATCCCGACGAGCGCGGAGAACGGCCGCGCCGTGACGACGACAGCAGCGTAACAACGTGCAAAATGTGGAATATGATGTGCGACGTGATGCCGACGATCGCGGAGGACAGCATGAGCCAACGGAGCTCGCAATTCTCCGGCGAGGACGGGAACATCGAGCAACTGATGGTGCAAATGCTGGACGAGCGTGACAAGATGATGGAATCGATGCGCGAGCACCAAGAGCGGCTGCAGGAGATGGAGGCGCGATTGGCGGAGGTCGAGAAGGAACGGGATGCCTTGAATCGCCAGCTTAACGCAAATATTCCCCAGGTAAATCAATTCTGTGTTTATCTGCAGCCGAGCGCGCGCAATGATTTAGCGTGTTTCGTACGACAATAGCGGCGTTATCGCGAACCTATCTTGAATAAATGTCACCAACATTAAGAGCAAATGTTTATAGGAAACGTAAAAAATTAGTTTAAAGAGAGGTAAAAGAGAGAAAGGTATGCGTCTATAGAAAAATGAAGGTGTTGTTTCAATCCATATTGTATTATATCCCATAATGAAATTTGGGAGATTTCATATTGATGATTTCAAACAAAATTTTTAAGGCTCGGTTAAGTTAATTGGAGATTGTGGAACAGTTAAGTTTAATCTAATCATATAGAAATCATTAATAGATTAATTCATTCTATAGACAGCGGTGGAATTTTGGACGAACAATCTCGTAATGATATGTGAGAATACAACATTGAATTTTCAAAATCTTTTTGCGGAGACTTTTTAACTACGTTACCTACCGATAGTGGATCTTTGTAATCGCTGAAAGGTTTACGTAACAAACGTACTGCAGAAGCTGATTTAATGCGAACTGTATTCGCGCACATGTTATCTTTGTAGTTGTCCCACTTTCTGTGAGATATGTACGTTACTAACATCGTAATTAACTCCTTGTTTAGTATATTTTACTTTAGCACTCGAACATTCGCTTGTTTCTCTCTTGCAAAAAATGCCATAAAGCAAACATACTTGCCAGTATTTCGATTTCTCAATTGTAGCTTAATACAAGAATAAAGGACGTTTAAGAAACCAAATCTTTTAATTGTACGTACAAGATTAAAATGTAGATTATTTTTCTACATAATTCCATTCTGCTTTTATGCACTTAGTCCACCTTCTTTTAATGAGCTTTTGAATTCCGTTCTGGAAGAAACTTCTCTCGTGCGCAACCATTCTTGTATTGCTTCAGTAGTACTTCTTCATTTGAATGAAACTTCTATCCACTTGATTTTGGACTTTATTTTTCGCAGTAGATGTCACTATTAACCATTTCACTTACAATTAGATATGAAATAAATTAGCAGTGGACCTTCTCTCTCCATGTCCCAAATTGAAGCAGTGCAAGAGTGATTACGCATGAGACCGAGAAGTTTTTTCAAAACAAAACTCAAAAATTCATTAAAAGATAAATTAAGTGCATAGAAGCAGGGAGAGGGGATTATGTAAAAAAATGACCTACATTTTAATCTTATACATACAAAGTATGTTAAAGGTTTAAGTTCTTAAATGTCCATTTATTTTTTGACTTGCCCTCGTATAAGAGGAAAGATCTTATTCACTTTTGCATTCGAGTTAAAGAGACATATGGAAAGTCTTAGATTTTTTTAGCAAATCTTTTTACTGGTTTGCAATAGATTCTACTTTGACAAACATATCGACATATTACTTTTTGAATTATAAATAATAAAAGTCTAAATAACTTTTGTGAGTTAAGGTTCAAGCTTGTAAATAGATTGTTATGAAATTTTGTTTTTTATTTAATTTTATTTTATAACTGTAGTTTAAAATAAATATATACTTTACGATTTCTTACATAGATATATTAAAAATTGATTGTCGTAAGATATAAAAAAGCATGATATTAGATATAAAATCTATAAAAACTATTGTTATTCTTTTTTTAATACAAAAATAATTTAACTAAACATTCCATGGATTAATAAAAATTTGGAAATTAATGAAAAACTGAATTAAAAATAAGACATCTCATATTCGCTTTTATTTCATTTGTATTACTACGTGCATTAATGGCATTTGCCCAACGTCATTGATCTTTTTCATTTATGAACATAAAGTCGAGTTATGTAATGCAAACGCAAAGATATATCTTTTAAGCATTACAGAGAAATTGATGACTGAGTGCAGAGTGCGCTAGATATTAATACATGTGGCTGTAATAAAAGAATATAAATTAATATCAAGAAGAAATTGATTTCAATTGGAATGATAAGTGTGGGATACTTGTAATCACTCATTCTCAGAATTTTTCGCAATTTCTCGAATATTAAAACTTATTGAAATTTCTAATCGGGGAAATTTGGGGTAAGTTTTTTAAGTAGAACAGCATTTAACCTTTTCACCACTGAACAATTTTTTTATTGCACTCTTTTTTTCTTTTTACTGAATAATTGAATAGAAGTTATATCAGTTTTTGGGACAAGCCTGACCCAGTGCATTTTTTATCATTCTTGGGACATATGTGTCCCAATAGGGGCGAAAGAGTTAAAAATATGCGTCAATAGCTGCAATAGCGAAAGCAATACGAATATTTATATTGATCTTTGACGAATCGTGAAAATCTAACCGACATGCTTTCTAACGACGCCTGTTTGTCCAGGTTGTTTACACGTGGAGATTCGGAACGGAACATATACCACGCGCGTATATCGCAATTTTTTATCGCGCCTTTTTTCATCTGATGATGCAAACTATCTTGCTATCTAGGAAATACCTCGCGTGACGACGAAATATGGCTTTTTATGCGCGCTTCATAACTTAGAGGAAATGACGGTTGCAAAATCTCGCAAACACGTCGTAGCGTCATCTCAATCGGTTATACCGACGGTATAAAAATTCACCTCATTCTCAAGCAAATGTTTCGCTTCTTACTTTTTAACATAACATATAAATGTCAGAGTGATTAAATATAGACGAGTTTGTATGTATGTGTAACTTTATACATATCGTTTATTTAAATATGGATTTGAAATATTCGCCGTTTACCTATTTATGTTTAGGATTTGAAATAGTTTGTAAAAATAAACTGTTTAATTATGCCGTAATGATTAGCCAAATTGATCTTTTCTAGTTTTGCTTCTACAAGATAGTTTTTATTACAGAATTTATATATAATTTCAAACTTTAAAAATGACTATTTGTTAATATTTATTAATAAACATCTTTCGTTTTTATTTTTATTGTAAATATATCTTAAATTAGAAAAAAATTAAATTCTGAAATTTTCTACTCTGTAATATAAATAAATCTGAAAATATGTTTCGTCAAATAGATCAATTTATTCTATACAATAGTGATGAAATTTTGAACGAACAATTTCGTAATAATATGTGACGATGTAACAAGAATTTGAGAGATCTTTTTGATAATAACTAATAACGTGCATGAATTAATAAATTTTTGTGAAGGCGAAGAAATATCCTAATATAATGTCAGGAATGTTGGTCATATACTTAATTATTGAAATTTCTCGAATTCTCACAATAATTAGAGCACGCGTTTATAGGTTGATCGATTAAGCGATGACGAGGGATAGTGACATATTTTATATATCTATATAAACATTTTTATGCACACAGATATGCTTAGCAAAAATATGTAATATTCATAGCAAAAAGAAAAATTCTTGTTGTTTATATATTGTTTAAAAATTCTTATTGTTTATATATTTAGCGCTAAATGTGAAATACAGATATAAATAGGGAGTTTGCATGAAAAAAATATTACATTTTTTTTTGTTTGTAATTTAAATATACATTATCACAAATTTATTTACAACAAAATTCTTAATTTTTATCAATAGATAAGTATTAAAAAATTAAATTGAATTTTAGTAATATTTGAAATTGTCTGTGCT
>NJRL01000556.1:65631-76671 GCA_003063815.1 Aphaenogaster rudis | reverse complement strand
ATTTCGGAACTATCTTACGCTCGTGACTCATGGGGTGAGTTGTCCTTTTTAATTCCACTTATTTGAACTTACTCTTTATATAAAGTCTTGTTGAAAAAATCGTTACTTTTCAAATCCAGGGGCCAGGGCACAGTTACTGAATTTCAATATTCACCTGATTATTTAACCATGCGTGAAGTTGGAATTGACAGAGGAATGTTGGCTTGTCCCTTGCATCCGCGGGCGTGAGATTCGTATTTCCGAATTCTCACATTGCTGAAGATAGCTCCAAATGTGGCCAAAAAATGACGATTTACTAATATATTTATAATTTTAAGAATGAACAAAGTTTTGTTTCAATTCTTTGCGCACTGAGTTCCGCGCTGTACTCTCATTTGCCTAATTTTTATACCTTTACTATAAAAATATGTTTAAGGCCAAAACTAACTATAAAATATAGTGAGATTATTGTTATTCCAATCTTTTTTTTCTCTCAGTGTACCTGTAAGAGCATCAAGTAATTGACCATTATAATACACACATACGTAAAATGTATAATATTATAATACATAAAATGCATTATTAATTAGCACCATGGACAAAGAAAGAATAACAAATAGGAAACATTTTTATTATAGTACAGTCAATAGAAACGAAAAAAGGCGATTTGGTTACATTAAATCCAGGAGTTTTGAAATTTGAAAGGATTACGTAGTTGTGGGTCCTAAATAATTTCCTGAGTTTTCGACCTTGGCGCCCCGCTGCTCGCGCCGCCATTTTGAAAAAAGGGAGTAAAAAAACGGCTTTTTCGCAATATCTCATTTCCAGTTGGTCCTACGACGAAAATAGTTATTATCAATATTATAGAGGAGGAAATTCTCTATAACTTTTGTCTGAAACTTTTTTTGTAGGCTGAATAATTTTCGATCTACAGCGGCGTAAAATGGACAATATTACGTGAATTTTTTAAAAAACTTGTTCTTTTCCTGAATTTTAAAAAATAATCAATTAATAATTAATTTATGGTATAATGAGTCGACAATGTCGACATGCAATTATTAATTGATAATTTTTTAAAATTCAGGAAAAAAACAAGCTTTTTAAAAAGTTCACGAAATATTGTCCATTTTACGCCGCTGTAGATCGAAAACTATTCAGCCTACAAAAAAAAGTTTCAGACAAAAGTTATAGAGAATTTCCTCCTCTATAATATTGATAATATCTATTTTTGTCGTAGGACAAACCAGAAATGAGATATTACGAAAAAACCGTTTTTTTACTCCCTTTTTTCAAAATGGCGGCGCGAGCGGCGGGGCGCCAAGGTCAAAAACTCAGGAAATCATTTAGGACCCACAACTACGTGACCCTTTCAAATTTTAAAACTCCTGGATTTAATGTAATCAAAAACTACCTATTGACTGTACTATTAAGTCAAGTACTATTATAAAGACAAAACTATTGTGTCAAGACATGGAACGAAGAAGACCTCCATTGTCCATCATTTGTTAGTGCACTGAGAGAAAAAAATGGTTGGAATAACAATAATTTCACTATATTTTATAGTTAGTTTTGGCCTCAAACATATTTTTATAGTTCATTTAAACATGAAAAATATAGCAGAGTGAACACAGATTTATAGTCATATTTCTTTGTTATTATTATCATATGTATATAGTAAAGAATGCTAAGAATATAGTTACCTGTACCAATATTTGCTAAATATTCCAATTGTATTGACTATATAAAATGGTTAATTTCGCTACCATTCCATATATTCTATCTTATTATATTTTTACTTCAAATAATTATAATTATTGGTAAAAATTTACATTTTTATTTATACTATATCTATATCGTAACTATCACCAACGTAAATGGTAACACTTGCTATAAAAATGATATTCCTAACTAATAATCATTTACTATGTCATTATAGTTCCAAATATTATACATTTTTCTCTCAGTGTGACGGAACAGAAATTTGTGGGGCGACGAGCGCACGAGAGAGCGAGTGCAATGTACTAGGCGTACGCGCTCTACCGATCAATATCCACCCCACCTACTCGCTCGCCGGCGCATGAATGAACTTCGCCTCTTACACACTACTCGTGGCTTGGGGAACAGTAGTTCTCTACTTATTCGTGTACCATACGACCCAGCAGCGGTATTATAGATGATGATGGACCGACATTGCGTTGGTTGTGGCGACGAGCCGTTATAACTAGCTCTATGATGATTTACTATACATTTTGTATAGATCTTTCCACGAAGATTTAATTTTGTAAGAAAAGAGCGAAAAGAGGTGTCAAATGCACGTCTATTAAAAAAGTTTTATATATGAGAAAAGTATTGCTTTAATATATAGTATATTTTATTATACCATTGCGATAGCAGTTAGAAATTAGCAAAATTTCGTGCTTTTGTGTTTTAATTAAACATTTAGAAACATTGAATTTAATCCATTTATTTAGAAATCATAAATTAATTTTTGCTATACAAGAATAGATTGATTAAATAGGTATATATTGCTACACAAGAATAAGTATAGATTGAAGCAAAAATAACGCTATGTAAAAAATATTAAGATTTATAGAACATTTTATGATCGTGTTATTTAAATTTACTTTTTTTTACAAAAATTATGATATCAAAAAATCATGCCAATTAGGAATAGAAAATTATGCATAATATAACATTTAATTCTTTTATATTACTATATTAAAAATATATCTAAAAAGATAACGTATATATTTGTGTATTTTAATATGACTGAATGAATGAAACCTGTAAGATATATTTTTAAATCAAGAATTTTTAAGTTGATGTGTATATGTATACATATATGTACTAATGAAAATAATAAGGTCATTTAAAAATAGTTAGAAAAATAATGAAAATTAGCCCTTTTTTACTTCATATTTATTGGTTTAGAAAAATAATGAAAATTATGCATATATGCGCCATATTTTAATACAGAATGATGTTGAAATATTCGATTTGCGGACTTGTGTGCGAAAATATTATTTTACAAAAGAAGTGCGAAATAAGAAGGCTGCGTAATATAATTTTAAAAATTTATTGTTGACCAAATTGTTATTGATTATTTATACCTAATGCCATTTTTCTAAAAATGACGCTATTAATTATTATGCGTATAATCGAATCTACTAATAACTACAGATCGATTTTATTACTATTAGTTAACTTCGGTTAATGTTAACGAAACTAAATTTTTTAAAAGTAATACTGACTATATGTAATGATAAATAAATTTAGTTAATTTCGGTAAGCGTTGATAGAACCGATTGTAATTTGCGTAAAAGAATGCATCTAAAAGTACATCCACGCGACTAATTTGAATTCTACATCTAATCATCTTTGGCGAAGGAAGAATATTAAGGAGAGTGTATTTGCGCGCAGCCACAATGACGAAGTTCTGTCGGTCCTGCATTTGGAGCTTATTACGACTTCCAGAAGCCGCTTTGTATCTCGCGAGTTGACGCGAGTCAATAGTCCTTCGCTTCGCTGCAACGAGTCGCACTGTGAAGCCAAGCCTTGTGTGACGAAATCACTTTCAGAAGGAATCTGAAGAATCCCATTATCGCGATATTCACGATACGATCACTTATAATGCGCGATTAACATGCGTCTATATTTACGCGTTATTCATACGCCAATGGAACTCGTTGGCTAGCATTTATAAAAACTACACCAACGTTTTAGTTGAGATTTATTTTCTGATCAACGCATCGCTTTTATTCATAGTCAACGAAGAATTGCAGTATGCCAAAAAATATATTATTAAAATATTAATTGGAATTGCCGAAATATATATAATTATAGAAACACGTACACTACCGCTCAAAAATATTCGTCCACTCTAATTTCTACATAAATTTTTTTATGTTTAATTTCTATTCTAATTTTGTTATATTCTTTTTATATATATATAGAATGAAAAATTTCGATCTATTAAACATTATTATTACATTCAATGTTCACTCTTAAAATTGTTCATTAATTTTTTTAAATTTCTATCATTTAATTAAGAAAGACAAAATGGGCAAATACTTTTGAGCGGTAGTATATATATGTATTGCATGCGCGCGCGCACTCAAACGTAACAAAATAGTTTTGGAAACTGTAATGTGACTCTGAAATTTAAATATTCTGAAAACTAATTTTATAAAAAATATCTAAACTTTTGTAAGTTTTATAAAGTGTCATATGAGCACAAAAACAGTACTAAGAACTGCTCAAAATATAGTTGTAATAACAAATAACATAACTTAATGTTTATAATTACGGCAACAATATAAAAATTTTTAGTCGAACTTGATATAGTTTGATGTTGATATTATTACTTTAGTTGTACGAATTATTAAATTAGTGAAACAGCAAAATAACTATAATTATAGTTATACGAACTTTATACAATATGTTATGATAGTTACATTTTTTAGATATTTTTCTGAATTAAATCATTCTGCTATAATGACAGATTATTATGTACTTTTTATATTAGTAATACATTTTTTGTTAATGAAACTATTTTATATTATTATTTTCTTGTATTCCAATTATATATCCAACTATATTTACTACAAATGGTTAACATTACTATTAGCGAATTCGATCACCCGCACTACACTGGATTAATGCATATTAAAAGCTGTTATACATGAAGTTATTTAAACGTAGAAGCACACATAAGTATTTTATACGACTATATAAATAGTCATTAGTGATATTATCACATTATTTAGCAGAATATGCATTAATAATTTTAAACTGATTATGTTATACTATTGCATTTAGATATGTTCATATGTAACAGCCTTTAATGTGCATTAATTCAGTGTAGTGCGAGTGATCGAATTCGCTATATGTTTTAATACAATTTATTTATTTTTCTTACCGCAAGTTTACAATACGTAGTTGAGTCACTAATTTTTCTCAATTTTCTAGTTGCTGATATCTTTGTCTATAAGTGTGTGTGTGTAAAGAAACTAGTTCTTTTTAATTTAAAATATATCGAAAATTTTGTTGGTATTCTTTGCAGTAATAATTTTTGTATGTGTTAGTTAATTATATAATAAGAACTGCGAAGTTTAATTACGCTAATGTGTGATATATAACGGTTTTACGCGCGGCTATGAAGTTATGCAAAACGTATAATTTGTTATTGAAATGGTTACTGGCGAAGAGATGCGTAGGCAGACACTTTCTCTCGGTTGGATGCCATTAAACAACCTGAGCGCGTCGTCAAGTATAGTGGCAACATAAACCTACATTATACGTGATTTGTAATTCGTGATTCGTAAATCGTGATTAGTATCAAGCTGGATCCAAACCAAGCTAGCAAAAGCTCTGAACATGGTCAATGAACTTAGCACTTCCGTCGTTAAAAACTGATTCGAATATATGACATAGTTAAATGCTAATTTGTCGGTAATTTATTGCTCTAGTCTAAATTTATTGTTTCTATCTATTCGCAGAAAATTAATATCAAAGATAAAAGTATTGACTTCACTTACACGCCACTATTTTCTCTTCCGAAAAGGCTTATAAAAGATTGTAAATAAAAAAAACGGAGATTTTTTATACCAGATTTTTAAACTAATTTTTTGCTTTAAAACAAAAATTTTGAATCATTATGAATGCTGATTACCGTAATCGTATAAGAACAAAGTAGCCAAAAATAAATGTGTATGAAACTGGCATCTCAAGTGTCAGCATCTCACAAATAAACGTCAGATTTTCTTGCATCCAGCATAGTTCTACAGTTCTTGATAGGTTTTAACAATAGTTCCGAATAATTATAAATATTTAATTTTTAAGAAATGAGATGTCAACTTCCGAGAACATCAGATAGCATCTCATCATATTTCAAATATTTGATTACAAAGCAATAATTTTCCGCAGAGTTCTATCGCCTACGCACATTCTGTCAATAGTTCTGACGATTAAACTCCGTAGAAAATAATTTGTCATCATAAAACGTATTTACACAAGCGTATAGGGGTGAGATGATAGTCAGAAATTGACAGTTCTGGCGATCTTAAATGGTTTTTCTAGTAAATTGATACTTCCTCTTCACGGTAGAAAAGAGTTCTCGATGATAAAGTTAATAGTTAATTTTTAAAACAATTTAGAATCAACGAGACGCCCAGCCTATACGTATAGGTGTGAGATGCTAGTCAGAAATTGACAGTTCTGGGGATCTTAAATGGTTCTTCGAGTAAATTGATACTTCCTCTTCACGGTAGAAAAGAGTTCCCGATGATAAAGTTAATAGTTAATTTTTTATACAATTTAGAATCAACGAGACGCCCAGCCTATACGTATAGGTGTGAGATGCTAGTCAGAAATTGACAGTTCTGGCGATCTTAAATGGTTCTTCGAGTAAATTGATACTTCCTATTCACGGTAGAAAAGAGTTCTCGATGATAAAGTTAATAGTTAATTTTTAAAACAATTTAGAATCAACGAGACGCCCCGCCTATACGTATAGGTGTGAGATGCTAGTCAGAAATTGACAGTTCTGGCGATCTTAAATGGTTCTTCGAATAAATTGATACTTCCTCTTCACGGTAGAAAGAGTTCTCGTATAGGTATACGTATAGGCTGGGCGTCTCGTTGATTCTAAATTGTTTAAAAAATTAACTATTAACTTTATCATCGAGAACTCTTTTCTACCGTGAAGAGGAAGTATCAATTTACTGCAACACGAACTGACAGTGCTAGATGCAATACTTGCATTGCTGCAAGAGGCCAACATTTTGAATATTAGCTTTATTAAAGAAGTACAACATGTGTAAATAAGTGAAAAAATAAAAACCGGTTTTTTGCGATTTTCTCCAAAATCTCTCTAAAGGACTTTTTTCTTAATTTATTGACCCCTACACGCTCCCGAAGTTTTGACATTTAATTTGGGGACACTCTGTATATATACAAATATATTTACATACATATGTAGGAAAATCTAATTATATATGTATACATGAGTACTTTGGCACCACAAATAAAACAGATTCTAATATTTTACTATAAATTGTCTTTTATAGTTCAGACTGTGTTTGTGAGAGATGGTTAATTTTGATGATATAACAATATTTGGAAAATGTTGTAATATATTTTCGATATATCTTATTGATTTCTTAGCGCACTTAATTAGCACCTAATATTCTGGCGTTCCTTCAATTTATATATTAAATATTTATTTTTTCCTATGGGAGGGGGCCAATTTAATGTAAAGTTGCTCCCTATTATGTATCTAATTTTCTGTCAAACGCTTTGAGCACATAATTCCGAATTTGAACATCAAATTAACACCTAATTTTGTAATATGTTAGAATTTGTTTAGTGCTGATGGGGGGAAATTAATAGGAGGCTAACTTAATAGAGGTTATGAAACAACACCAATCAATCTATTTACATTGATCATGTATAGAGCTACACTAAACGAACAATGAACTACAGATCGCAAAATGTGGAAGATCCATTCGGACAAACACGATGAATTTTCGTGAATTTACTATGAATCATAAATCACGAATTATAGATCCTGTATAGCGTGGCATTAGAGCTTAAAGCTAGTGCCAGACGCGAGCTATCTACTCATAAGCTGTATTTAGATTGGGCTTGCTTGGGTAAGCGATCACGAACAAATATGAATAAACAATTTGCTGCGATAAATGTACGAATATTCTGGACATTCCTACTCGTGTTTCTTTCCTATAGATTCGACTGTAGACGAATGTGAACTGGACGAAACTGTCCATTCATGCTATTCACAAATCCCATACGAATCGCGCATAATTGTGTTAATCAATGACGCATGCATGTAAATGCGCGTATAATTAGTTTCTTCCATTCAAAGAACATCAAGATCGGGTCGAAATGTTTCCTATAATCTAAGATTTTGTTTTCAGTCTTTACTCTTATACGAGGGTCGTTCAGAAAATAACAAACGTAAAGGCTGTATGTTTGGCTGTAAAAGAATTTTTTTAAAATTTATTTTAAAATAATTATATACAAGTTTTAACACATATATTACAATTAGTCTATTTCACCACATAATTATTTTAAGGCACTTATCTTATCTTGAAATCAGTTTAAGTACTCCCGCGTCATAGAACTTTGCCGTCTGAGTGTTCAACCAGTCTGTGACAGGTTTCTTCAGGACATCGATTGTGTAACTTTTTTTCAGAAACATGAAAAATGTTTATCATTAAAGTTAATGGAGAAATTCTTCACTTTTCAATCTTCCGTCCTAGGGAAAAAGTTACAAAATCAATGCCCAGTACATCATTTTCAAAATCCGCCTTACAGCTCTGACTTAGCACCATCAGACTATCACTTGTTTTCCTATTTGAAGCAGAATCTTGGTGAACAACGTTTTGCAAGTGATGCTACACTGAAGAAAGCTGTCACTGGTTGAACATTCAGACAGCACAATTCTACGCGACACGGGAGTACTTAAACTGGTCTGAAGATAGGAGAAATGCCTCAATGTTTAGGGTGATTATATGGAGAAATAGGCTAAGATATATGTTAAAACTTGTATATCATTTTAAAAAAATACATTTCTTTTTTAATTTTTTTATAGCTAAACGTTCTTTATTTTCTGGACAATTCTCGTACTAATTCTCGTGTGAACATACGTGTGAGAATGAAGATGTTATTATGTGCGTAACTGAGTCTACACGCGTGTTCATAACATATTAATTTATTTTAATTATGTATTATTAAATCTTGAATTAAATTTGGAAATGGATCAAGGATCCAGAAACCTCGAGACATACACCAACCGCTATTACTATCACACGTACTATTATATATTTATTATGTGTATATAATAATTAATATGCATATGTATGGATATAATGAAATGTATTTATATAATGTAACTATATACAGGGTATTTCTAAATAAGTGCGAAAAATTTTAGGAGATGATTCTTTGTCGAAAATTAAGGGGGGTTTTTTCATATAAACATATATTCCTATATCCCTCCCTGAGGAGTTGTATTCCTCTAAAGGGAGGTAAAAATTAGATTTATTTTTGTTCTCAAATTTTGGATAAGTTAAAAAAAATGAAAATTTGGTGAATATTTTCCACTAGTAAAAGAATACTTATTAATATTTTTTAAATCTTCCCATATCGTCATAAGGGAATGAAACTAACAACCCCTATTCAATTTTTTATTACAACTTTTTATAACGGACCGGAATGTGATCATCTAAAAATATGCGTTAGAAAGCTAGAGTTCTTTAAAAACTTTTTATTTCTTTGTAAAATTAATAGTTTTCAAATAAAAAATAAAATACATTATTATGCACAGCACCCTGCTAAATGGTACCTATAGATTTCGAGTTACGAGAGAGAAGTTGAATTTTAGAATAAAATAAAAAAGCGAGTAAAACAAAATTATAGTAAATAATGGGATGAATTAATTGATGTGAAGAAAACACATGGCTGCTTTTTAAAAAAATTATGCAATTTGCAATATGCAATTATATATTTTTTTTTAAAGCTACCATGTATTTTCCTCAAATTATGCAATTTGCAATATGCAATTACATATTTTTTGGAAAAGCAACCATGTGTTTTTCTCACATCAGTTGATTCATCCCACTATTCTATGCATAAAAATATTAAGGTACACGGAAAAAACGATAAGGTTGCCACAACCATAATAATAGTAATATTTGGTACAGCCCACGTTCTGTGGTTGTCACATTGATGTGAAGGCAACTATATGCATTTGGTACTGCAAATATAGTGAATGTTGAGACAAACATATATAGATGCACTACACGAAACAATGTGAATGTGACAACCACAGGACGTCGCTGTATCAAATATTACTATTATTGTGGTTGTGGCAACCTTATCGTTTTTTCCGTGTACAGTTATCGAAAAATGAATAGTTTACAAGATATTTTATACTTCATGTCAAAATATACCAGAATAAAATATAAAATATCTCGATGACACAGAGCTTTTAGATCCAATTTATTTTGATTTAGTCGACACACTTTAACGCCTATGGGTTTCTATTCGCGGAATTCCATGTCAACCACTTGAGCTTTCTATTTACATGATTCTATTGTAATCCTGAGCCGGTGCCATGATAGGGGATTTGTTTATAAACGTTCCTCTTTCCTAGTTGGCTTCATTCACGCTTTCATCCGAGTCGTGATACGACATTCGCGTCCCTCTCCACTTATGAGATTGTTAGACTGTTCATCATTCACTTCACATTTTATCATTGGTTCCTTTTACTTTTACTTTCGTTTTTACATTTTATTATACCTTAAATTTTGCTTTCTAATTTTTTTGTTTATTTCAATTACGTAAAATTTTTTTTAGTTTTCTTCTTTTAAGTTATATATTTAAGTATTTCTCATTTGTGGAGGTGACGTGAATTTTATTCCATTTATCATTTTATTTATTACTTTTAATTGTACGCACTGAGGAAGAATCAAATCGGAGTCGAAACGTTTGCGGTTTTTAGATTTGTATATAATTGTAATTTTGAATAATAAAGTTATTGAGCTTTATTAAGCTGGCAGGACCAAATCAGCAAAATCAAACCGGAACTATCGGATTATTTAGTACTTTTTTTGTACTAATTTGTACCACCAATAATAATTTTGTACCCCGTGCCATTTCGAAAAAAACCGTGGCGCTGCTACCTTAATATTAAGCTAGCAGGACCACAATAAAAAAAAAGAATAGAAGAAAAACAAGTACAGAAATTTAAAGGGCTGAATTTGTACTAATTTGTACCACCAAAAAAAACTTAAAATATTCATCCCTTCTGCTTCAAACAACCCCCAATTGAACTCAGCCATATTAGGCTTAAAAGTAAAGTACACTTTCTTATCAGCAGAATCAATCATTATTTGTGCACTCGACGTGGCACAAATTGTACCATCACTCATCAGAATATAAAATTTCAAATTTTGTACCCCCGCTGTTCCTTCGAAAACCACCCCCGACCCCTATCAGTCTCAAGAGTAAAGAACCTTTCGCAACCAGCAGAATCAATCG
>NJRL01000555.1:152392-168019 GCA_003063815.1 Aphaenogaster rudis | reverse complement strand
TCGTGCGACACATGAAATATTAGCCTTAAGGCCTCCGCACAGACTTTTGCATAACGCATAACGCATAATGCATAAGGAAATCAGCCAATCTTGGGATGAAATCAGCCATCTTGGGATGAAAATAAAGGATTCTGATTGGCTGATTTCGTTATGCATTATGCGTTATGCAAAAGTCTGTGCGGGGGCCTTTAAGCCCATCGCACATGAAATGCATAGCGTAGCATAAGCATAACATAAGACCGCTAAACCAATGAGCATCCAGCATAAAGTCGCCATATTGATTTACATAAGATGCTCATTGGTCCAGCGATCTTATGTTATGGTTATGCTACGCTATGCGTTTCATCTGCGATGGGCTTTAGCCTCACTTTACACGTTTCCGCCCTAGGGGAAAAGTTACGTGATCGTTGCCCTGACGAAAGGGAGTCGCCCCGATGAAAAGTTCCTAGATTACCACTAGATCGTCATTTTCTTTCTCTCTCTCTCTCTCTCTCTCTCTTTTTTTCTTCACGTAGTTTAGAATCTCCGTTGGCAGTTTAGTGACAGTTCTCCGTTTAACGTTCGATCTTCTCGGGGTGGAGTGCAGAGGCGCCGTCACCAGCCGTCATCCCCGCCCGCTGACGGATTCAAGATGGCTATGGAATGTCGTAGCGGAGAACGTCGCGGTAGCGTCGACGTGAACGCGTGATTCCTTCGCTACTTTTTTTCTTTTTTTTTCCTCTACATCCGCGATAATCCGGCCATCGCCGATCGCGTGTCCCTCGACGCGAGTCAACTTCGCCGAAGCCTGTCCGCACCTCCTCACCTCCCGCGACGGCGCCGCTGAAGGAGAGCCGCGAAAAAAAATGGCGTCCCGCGACACTAGTAGCTGATTCTCACGAGCACCTCCGATGTCAGCGAGGAGGATGACGATCCCTCAAATCCTCCGGCGTTCTCGCCCCTGACCGACCGTGAATCAACTGGCGGTAAGTCCCCCCCTCGTCGTCGCCGTCACTCAAGCCGCGCGCGTGACCCGCGCCTGTAAATGACAAACGCGCGAGTTGACATTGAAGTTGACAATCCGTACGTCGCGTCTCGACATACGCGAGGTCCACGCAGGACGAGGAAATTCGCGAAAAGTACCTCACGCGAGGCATCTCGCGATCGTCGTCGATACGCGTGAGAAGTCGCGCCGTGCAAAGCAAGAGAGAAATACACATTTTTCTCATACAATTATTCAAGAAGAATAGATATAGTCGCGAATGTATTCTTTTAGATTACATACATTTCCTGTTTATGGGAATTTAAGTTTAGTACTGTACGCTTTCTGTCGCGGTAATATAGCCTGATACTACGTTTACGCGAGTGTTACTTCTGTAGTAACTTACTCAAATTATCGATAATTCACTCCGCGTAAACGATTTGAACCCGTTTACGCGGAGTGAATTATCGTAAGTTACGATAATTTGAGTAAGTTACTACATAAGTAACGCCTCGCGTAAACGTAGTATGAGTCAGGAAAAAAAAACATACGGATCGGAGAATCGTGAGTCTTCGTTGGTGACATTCATTAAATAGCATTATGCGCGGTATTATTAGTAGCAGCTGCTTATTGTAGTTGCAACAGAATGATAACACATATGTCAATAGTTCACGCTGCATAATATTTATAGACGATATTCAATAGGATAATTGGCTGTGGATATATATAGCGTTCATGTTTTTTCTTTAATTAATTTAAAATATACATAGATATGTATATTTTAAATATAGATAGATATGTATATATATGTATATTTTAAATAATATATAAGAAAAAAATTATAGATTAATTATACAAGTGTGTTAATTATTTTTGTAACATAATAAATAATAATGGTTTTGTCAAGGTAAACTATATATACATTTTTTAAAATTAAATTAATATTAGAGTCATAATAAACATTTTGAACATTTTCTTTCCATTTCTGATTGATACGTGTGATTTATTCGCCTTGTTTTACCATCACTTTAATGATATATTTCAGAATACTATTGTGACTTTTTTAATCCTATCAGATTGTCAATATGACTCCACAATTGAATCGGAAGCGTGGCTCGTCTGTCAGCTTTACTCGAGCAAAGGATGATAGTGAAGATGTCGAGGACGAGATTCACATATCTCTGGCACCGTACATACAAACATATCTGGCGCACAGTAGCCAGGGATTGGGATGCTGCGGTATCAGTTTACCCGTGCCGTTCGAACGCGCAGCACCGCGGTCTTGGTGGAATCCCAGATTTGATTCGGAAATCCTGGAGGAACAGTTTAAGAGAAGTGCCTTTCCTCAAATTAGATTAAGATTTCGGTTTGTATTAATATAATATATATGATTATTATATATTTTATATATATGTATATATACATATACATGATTGGAGATATTATTATTAGACCAATCGTTAGTTCTTTGATTACAATTAGAAATAGTCGGTTAGAAGGATTCTGACTGATCACTATTTTTCGCAGATATGCTCTCACGTATATTCTGCTGGTGTCTTTATCGTGGCTGGCGTATTTTGTGATAATCGGAATAGAGAACGATACATCGACGTGGGCGGCAATAGCGGGTGTTTTCGGTATCGTCGGCATTATGGTCTCGGCTGTTCTTTATTTAACGTATAAAGAATACTACAAGTCCTACGTATTGTCAACTTCCCTAGGAGTTGCATCAACGCTCTGTTTCCTATCCTTACTCTTCCTCGCTCTGGTACCGCCTCACGTGGACGGATTGACTCTGGTTGGACACTTCGCTTTGTGCTCCGAGATCTTATTAGTCATTTATACAGTGCTGCCGATGCCACTCTACGCCTGCGTGGGAATATCAACACTGTACTCATTCATGTTTGAGTTCCTGACTGCCTATTTGTATGGCTCGAAGGACGCGCGACAGAGATTTTACACGAGCGAACGAATTGTACAAAATGATACTTCAGGAATTAACAATAAGACGGCGGAGGAAGAGAGAACGTTGGTACTTACGCATTCATCTCTAAAGGATCCTCTAAATGTTGCTGGTCTACAGAATGTGATACGTAATATTAGTGATTTTACTACAGCAATTAGTACAGAGGCGATATCGAGATTACGCGAAGACAGAGATACAATGAATATGGGACCGAGATACTCAGAAACGGTGGCTCAACGATTACATGGTGCTTTAAGCGATACAAATGTTTTAATGAGATTAAATTCTAGCGTCCCATCCATGATAAACGCTATTAATTCCACCGTAAATTTATCGCCTGTAGATAATTATGCTAACAATAACTTATTCGCCGATGATATTGACTTCTCTACGAATCTCGCAATAAGGATCTTGATGCAGATTTGTATTCATTTGATAGGCGTACATATTCTGATAATGACCTTCGTGAGAATGCGCGGTACGTTTATGAAGGTCGGTCAATCCCTGTTGGTTCGTCGACAGTTGGAAATGGAAAAGCAACTGAAGGAGAAAATGATACACTCCGTTATGCCGCCGAAGGTCGCGGACTGGCTAATGGAAGAGAGCGAGCGTGAGAGAGAGCGAGAGGACTCTCTGAAGAAGGGCTCGATACCATCCAATAATACGGATATTCGTTCGTTGTTCCGCCCGTTCAACATGCACTCGATGGAGGATGTCAGTATCCTGTTTGCCGACATCGTCGGATTTACTAAGATGAGCTCAAACAAGACCGCAGAGGAATTAGTAGGCATTCTGAACGATCTATTTGAACGTTTTGATGATCTCTGCGAACATCACGGTTGCGAGAAGATCTCTACATTGGGAGATTGCTACTATTGCGTAAGCGGATGTCCTGAACCAAGATCCGATCATGCAAAATGCTGCATAGAAATGGGGCTAGGTAGGTGGAACATTATTATATGTAATACCACGATAATCTCAATCATGAAATTAATATTGTAAATTATATTTTAATAGCTATGATCGAAGCTATCAAACAATTTGACATCGAGAGACGCGAAGGCGTGAATATGAGAGTGGGTGTGCACACAGGCACTGTACTCTGTGGAATTGTGGGCACTAAGAGATTCAAATTCGATGTTTGGTCGAATGATGTGACTTTGGCGAATAAGCTGGAGAGCACGGGAAAGCCTGGCCGTGTACATTTGAGCGAAAATACTTTGAGATTTCTGGGTGATCAATATATCACGGAGAATGGAGAACTAGTCAATGGTAAGCAAAGTAATGTGAAGAAAAGAAAAAGAAGAAAAAATAAAATCTTAATTTTATATTACATGCGTGAATCTTTCATTGTTCCAGGTGTTAAAACTTACTTCATTAGAGCCCGTAAGTCGGACTTTGTGAATCAATTTATTACGAACGTCACGTCACCCAAGAGTATTTCGCCATTGATGCAATCGCGTAATCGTCTGGCGTCGTGCAACAATCAGACCAAGTCGCGGTATCATTATCTCCATATGGTCACGAATGCGAGCAATTACAGGATGAAGGCTAATTCCTTGCCCAGTATCTTGGATTCCGAGAATGACGGTGATATCATGGACGACAAAGAGGATTCGAACAAGAGTCCGACGTCTACTGCTAGTTACGGTAAAAAGAAAGTGCGGAATAAACCGTGGAGGTATCTGCAGAGACAACGGACAACCGAAGAAATGGCACCTCTAGAGATAGAAGAGGGAAGGAATATCGCTCTAGAACGAGCGAAACCCGATATTCAGACATACGAAGAATGCAATGGATTTAGACGGGTTAGTAGCTCTTTATTCTTTTTCCTAATTATTGCTTATTTTATGATTGATCAGTACTTGTAATAATGACTTCACAGGTGCCTCTGAACAATGGCGTTGAAATGGATCCGAATCCTGTACCTTCTAGTCCTTTATTATCTGGTCAAGAGCCGATTAGTAATGCTTCTTCCATTTGCAGTAGAAAAGACTCTGGTATCAAGAGCAATAGCAGGCGAAGTAGTATACAACAGCAGGTACGTTTTTGTATTTCTGATATATTTTCCAGTACACCTTTTAACACTGGATAAATTGCTTTATCGCGTTCTTTTTATGATTCTGTAGTTGTTCCTAATGAATGGCATGGCCCAAGGTGATCTATTGGGACACAGGGTCAGTGGCTATTATACTTCTAGTTCAACATTAAATTCCACTCACGAACCTTCGTCGTCAGTGCCCCCTTATCCGTTCCCTCCGATGGTAACTGATACATTCGGTGCGTGCTTTCATAAATTACGGAAGCAATCCGATCTCCAGTTAATTAGGTAAGATAAATCATTCTTTGGCGCGCTGTATAAATCGCATTGGATATTTTTTTAAAGATTAGCTTCTGTTTGAAGGTGCGTCCAAGACAACGTGACCTCTCAGCGCTCATATTTTGTCAAACCGCCACTGTCGAGCGTCACTCTTTTCTTCAAGAACAAGGAAATGGAGAAGGAGTACCGAGAGAATGCGCACAAGGCAAGCGAGGGCATTGGTGGTAACCCGCCTACCCTGGCCACCTCGAGATTCAATACGTACTTCGACATAATGATATCTGCCCTGGTTTACACAGCTATCACAATCTCGCTGTTCCTTTTATGTAAACCGACGATTTATTACACGATGTTCTCCGTACTCGCCACCACCGTTCAAGTAATCGCGGTGTCGCTCTGCATCCGGCAGCTCTTTTATCCGAATACGGCTCATGCAACGTTCACGCAGAGAATCTTCAAATTTTTCTCTCGATGGTATCCATGGCATGTGTGCGGCGCAGTCTTGGTCGGTCTACCGATCATTTCCATCTTGCTGAATTTCACGTGCAACAGCTTTCGGAGTCTCAGCAACTTTGAGTATTACTACAGCTACCTGATCTTTGTCGGATTAGTCCACTTCTGCAATTTCACTCAGCTCAACTGCTGGATGAAAAATCTGCTGGTCACCCTCACTGGCATACTATTCATATGTCTTGTGGTGAGTCACATATCGCCGTATCATCAGGAGAATCTCAGTAGTAATAATAGTAATAACAGTGGCAACAATCGTATCAACAATTCGCACTTGATGCAGTTAAGTGCGCCGCATTCGAATTTTCTCAAATTGCTTGCGAGTGAAGTAAACGGTGGGAATTTTTCGAACGGTACGAGAGATTTTCTCGCCACTACCACTTCGACGAGAACACCATCGCCAGCCGCGAAATATATAGGAAAACAAGAAGCATCACTTATAACCCGTGGGATATCTTATACCAAGTATAACGAGAGATTGTACAATTCGGAGATATATCTGGATATGGTGCTGTTACTGCTGCTAGTCTGGTTCCTGAATCGCGAGTTTGAGATCAGTTATCGATTGTGCTTCCACGGCAATGCAGTGGCAGCGCGTGACAAGACGCGCGTGCAGTCAATGAAGAATCAGGCCGATTGGCTGCTACATAACATCATACCCAAGCATGTAGCCGATCAGCTGAAGACCACCGCCAAGTACTCGCAAAATCATAAGTCCGTGGGCATCATCTTCGCCAGTATCGTCAATTTTAACGAGCTATACGACGAATCGTATTTGGGCGGTAAGGAGTATCTACGCGTGCTCAACGAGCTTATAGGTGATTTCGATGAGCTGCTGGAGGGATCGGAGTATGCAAACGTCGAGAAGATTAAGACGATCGGTAGCACCTTCATGGCTGCGAGCGGCCTGAATCCGCAGGTCAGGCAGCAGAGCGAGCACGAGTACACGCACCTGTTCCAATTGGTGGACTTTGCTGTAGCGATGCACAAGGTGATATACGACTTCAATCGGGACCTGCTGGGTTTCAAGCTGATCCTGCGAGTCGGCTTCAACTACGGCGACGTCACGGCTGGCGTGATCGGTGCTACCAAGTTGTACTACGATATTTGGGGCGACGCAGTCAACATAGCGTCGCGAATGGACTCCACTGGAGTCGCCGGTAGAGTACAGATGGCCAGCAATTGCTTGGACGTCCTGTCGGAACGATACGAGTTTGAGCCGCGCGGACAGGTATACGTCAAGGGCAAGGACAATATGGATGTGTTCCTGTTGATAGGAAAGAAGAAGAATTCTGATATGACCGTAACTTGAAGATTTAACGTTGATTATACTGGTATTCTCCTACGCGACAATTATATTCGCGATAATCTGACGCTATTCGCGGCCTGCAGCAATCGTAACATTTAGATTAGATCTGATCTAGTAATGTTTGGACATTTTTCATGATTTAACATCTTAATTTGAGTGTTCGGATAGTAGGCGAACTGACAAGGAGAGGCTACGCTCTGCTCTTCACCAATTTTTATAAAACTTGCAGCGATGTTAGAGGAGACTATCAAATCAACACCTGTAAAGACATTTCTTCGAATGGGTCTTAGAAGTCGAGTAATGAATCCTTGTGAGTTGGATTGAACTTAATCTTGAGTCTTAATCTTCGCCTTTTATTTTCAGTTATTTTATTTAAACATTTATGCATTGTTATATTGAACAAAAATATTTTTCCTATAATAGTATCTATATTTTCTTGTCGAAATACAAAAAGAAGAAAAACTTCTTTCTTCCTTTCCTTATATGTTGATAAATATTTGATGAAGATGAAATTAAATAAAATATAATCGAAAGTCGAAGAGAATTAGGTTTATGATAAGGTTCATAAATACATTATTGTTCGGTTCGTATGCTATCACAAAATTCAAATTTTTTAACGTAAAATTGAAAAAGGTCCAGATATTAACGATGGACAGATCTGTAACAGTCGACTCATGTCGTTGATTAGGAAAACGTATGCATGTGAAACGGTTGAGAAAGCAAACGGAACAGAATAGTATATCTTTTTTGCGAAGCACAGCAGTTTTCACGTATGCTGCTGGCAAAAATGTTACACGCCTTATTCGTTGACTGCTCAAACTCTGTTAGCGAGAGATATTTATTAACAAAAGATATTACTGTATTTTTGTAAAAATATCGAACGATGTCTGATGAGAAAAGATATATTTCGGGAAATTATCCGAGATCTGCCTTTGTCTCAAGTACAAAACTGAATCAGTGGCGAAGGAATCTTTTTTAGAAGCGTTTTACGTTATCGAGCATCGAAATGATAATTGTTTGTGTATATATATATATATATATAGAGTATATAGATGCCACGAATAAATTTTGCACGAGTATATATATATATTTGAGTGTCGAACTTGAAGTACAACTGATGTCTATTTACTAAGTCATGAAAAGATTATCCTTCTCGATCGAATGATCGAGTAACAGTAAAACGGTCGTGCGATAACTTGGAGAAGTTAATACGTGTGGCATTCTATCCTATTCGATATTCTAAGAGCAACAGCGAAGTGCGATAAAAGTTCAACGAAACTCGATTACCCCGTTAATTATGAGTTAAATAAATTTTTAAAAGTAATATAAAAGAATATGAATTTATATACAGTCTTGTCTTCCTGTCTGATATTGTGACACGTCACGTACATACAAGATGAATATAAGACAAAGCGTTACAGGCGTCGCTTTGGAAACTTAATCTATATAGAACAGATAGAAACAAACGAATAACAAATGAAATTTTTATCTTAGAAATTTATATCTTAGATTATGAAAAATGATTTTACCAAAGATCAATGACTAACGATTCAGGCCGCGGACGTGTGCATATGTAAACGTAGAATATGCTTAAAATATCTTGTAGAAAATAATACGCGTGCGTGTGGGATAAAAATTAAATCACAGACATTCCAAACGTAGCTCGCGACAAACGTGCCCGCAAACACGAATTAACGATTAATGCTCACAATAAAGTGCTTCTTGTCGCCGTTAAGTAAACATCTCCATTGTTATATTTGGACATAGAACTGCTACGTCGGATTCCAAAGAGTATCTTACTGCATTTTCTTCTTAATCTCAACGATAAGTGACACCGCGTTCGATGGGATTTATGCTCTGTAGAAAGTAGTATATGTGTGTGCGTACGTGTGTGTGTGTATATTTACATATATATATATATATTTTTATTTATATATGTACAAAATTTTGAGGTTTTATCCGAAAGACTACATTTAACATAAGAAGCTAGGCGTTTGCGTTTATGTAAATGATACACAGTGCAATCATGCGATAAATGGTTTGGATCATAACTGTTGTATATTCTGCATGTAATACGCTTTTGACACAAAAATTCTAATTGTGGTCTTAATTAACAGCGTTTAACTCAACAGAAATACTTGTTCCACGTGAAAGTAATAATGTCAATAATTATGTATAATAAAGGAAGGGCCTGAGTGTCTGTTCCAATTCCTGTAAATATATGTTGTAACATATTTATGACTTGCTTATAAAGTAGTTTTTGTTTGGATATGATTTCTTTGGAGAGGAGATTCGTGGAGGAGAGCTGCCGGTATTGTACAAAAATTTCGTAATGCATCGTTTTGATTTGTCTGGTATCGCAAGGCTTATGCGAAACATTTCTACGATTACAGTCAATTATAAGATTTTGCGTTCGAATACGAGTGAGATAACGGCTCATATCACGAAAGTGTACTCACAAACACGATAATCTATAATGTACATATGTTACACTCGCCGATTTGTGGGATGAGAGGGATACGTACACGTTGCGAGATATCAAATAAAATATATTGTAAACCGTATATATATATATATATATATATATATATATATATATATATATATATATTTATTTATTTATCGAGCGTACACAAGTTCTACGGACAACGAGGCAGAGAGATTTCAGGCTATATTGATGTACATATAATTATTGTCAATGCAATGTCTTTATTACAATATAATATATACAAGATTATACCGCTGATTTCACTATAGCTGATGTACAAAAAACGGGCGAAGTATTGAAAACGAGTGAATTCTCGAGACTCTCGCCTGGCGTAAATCGTTGGAACATTAATATTATAACAAAGCGTGATGTGTGATTTGTTTATATATATATGTATATAAATATATATAATATATAAACAATTATGAAAAGCCATCCGGATATCTGGTAATTTCATTATATTTTCAGTTAAATGTATAAATGATATGATTTCGAGTATTGCATTGTTATAAAGTCAAACTTAAGTCGGTGGTAAAGAATTTTTTAAGAATAATGCTATTACAATCGAATAGTTTTGTAACTCGATAAAGATCAGAGCAGTCGGTTGTGAAACAAGCAGATTTTTGTAATACCGGAATGGCTCAGGATAATTATCGTAACGATTGTTGTGCCGTACGTGTATTCATTGGTGACATTATTTTATTCACGTAATGGCATGCACGACACTTAAAAAAAAAAACAATTTAAAAAATAAAACACTGTATATGACACGTTGTGAAAAACTGGCAATGTGACACGCTTTTTCGATGTACATACAGTGTATACACGTGTATATCAGGTGTTCCCATTGTACAAGTAAGAGTTTGTTCGTCTCATGGAAGAATGCAACGAAAAGGAAACACGTATTGTTTTTCTCGTCGTCGATGTTCCATCGATAAATGCTTCTGTAAGAGGGCATCTTCCATCACGTTACGAGCGATGGAATCTTTTTCTTTCTCGTTAATTATAATAAACCAATAACTCTACTCTTCTCACACAATCTACCGATCGCATACTCGTTCCTAAAAGCGCAGTGGAATGCTTGAGAAAGTAGTGTGTCTACTAATGCAAGAACTTGCGAATTTATCGAATTTAAAACACATCGTCATGCAGACTTTTTGATAGAAGGGAAAGCTAAACACGTGGGACAGTAATCAAATGTAACAATGATCACTTAAAAGTTCGTTCTACGTGTAGAATACATTCTAGTCAGGTAAATGAGAGAATAAAAATTTTTCGAAAATGGACTAAAAACATTTTTGATATGTGATATTGCAATGGTAGTAGTATTGATGGCGATTCGTATGTGATTCTTCCTCGGTCTTAAAAAAGATTTTAACATTCTACATACGCATTCTTTTCAGAACAATTTTGCAACAATTCACGTGTAATCGATTACCTACTTCTTAACTCATTAATTGTCATTTGCGCGCTTATCGTTATTTTGCATTTATATTAAAGTCGTAATAATAATATACAGATGTCCGTATGTTCTCGCATATAGATCGTGTATGTATACATATACATATCTTCTTGATTAAAACTGCCGTCTCTCGACTTGTATGTAAATATAGTACCGTGTAAATTTAATTGATTTGTAAGTTGTACCGCGGTTTTCTCAATTATACGTCGCGAGGAAACTCGGTTGTAAGGAAGACGGTGATCGACTTTTCGTGTACATATTTTTCGGCGTCGATCCATGCCTTGAAAAATAATCAACGAATCGTATAATATGATATCCGGAACAAATATATATATATATATTCTGTCTCTTATACACATCTAGATGTGTATAAGAGACAGGTCTATGCCTTGAAAAATAATCAACGAATCGTATAATATGATATCCGGAACAAATATATATATATATATATATATATATATATATTTATACATATATATATAATATATACATATATATGTAGTGTGTGTTGTGTAAACGAGCGATTACATTCGTTCTCTTCTATTCTGGTATAAGCTCAACCGCTATAAGATTTTATTGTACAATATGTATATACTTTATATATAATATATATATATATATATATATATATATAGACATATGACACTGATGTAATAAACTGTACTTCGAAATCCTTACCGTAGTATAATACAATAAATATGCTCTTTTTAGCTGTACTTTCCGCAAATTTATAGATCTTTTTCTTTCCCGAAATCGTGAACATATATCTATCCAGTTTTATTAAATACCAATAAAAATAAAGAAGGCTTTCAGCTAAAGAGAACAGACAATCGTGCTACGAACACTACGGACTTCGAAGACATAATTTAGAAAGTAGCAAAGAAAAGAGTAAAGAAACAGAATAAGAAATATACTACAATGTTCAGTTTTACACACATCAGTCACAGCTCGGACCCGCGTATCGTTTCTCTTCTTTCTTCGTTTATACAAAGCAATAAAATTCATTTTGCGGCCCTTAAGTCGCTCGTTTTCGCGTATATTGTAAAATTTTACTCATTACACAGTCTTATCACAATAGTCTCTTACATCTCATTGGATAATTCTACAATCCTGACGAATTTTTACATCTCGTATGCTTGCCATGAAAGGCGGCACTGTGTGATGCGTTCGGAATTTTTTCTTAAAAAACGCTGATTAAAATGGACTGGTTGAAAGGATAATGCATCGAAAAATTTCTGTCGCTACCTAAGAGATTGAATGTTCGTTGTAAGCTCTGTTTTTAGCTGAACTTCTTGTCCTTTAATGTAGAGAGAAGAAGAGCAAAGATGAACGATGCAAGAAGTTCAGCTAAAAAGAACAGGCTTCTTCAATATAATTAACAAGACGGAACGAGAACGGTATCGGCCGTGTTCTTCCTCCTGCGCGAGTCTTTAAAATTAATTAGAATAAATAAGAGTAACGACAGAGCGCGTGTAGTGTAAAAAATTATCTACACTTATATCGCCGAAGCGCGTGCTACATCTTCGTCAGTTTGAAATTTACAATTGATTTCAGAGTGAAGAAAGTGCAGAAAGGTTTCTCCAATTGCATCATAAATATTTATGTACTATGAATTTTTTAGATGTGTTTATAATTTATAATCCGAGACTTAATTTGGAGCACCTAGTGATTGAGTGAGGGCACGGCGTGCCCGAAGATTCCGGAAGCATCATCTCGATTTTCAATGCGATTGCAATTTTATTAAGATTCGCGTGCGCGCGTATTACTTTTATCGTTCTTAAAAAGATGTTTTTTAAAGATGTATCACAACATACATTTTTTTAAAAACGCTCGTTAAAAGAATACAAGTAAAAGATAATCTCTGAAATTTGCAACTGCATATAAATCTGAGGTGATACCTCGAACACTTGATACGGCTTATTTACGGCTGTAAGTCGCCGTAAACAAACTTATGAACTTTCCTAGAAAGAAACGCACTGTTTCAGCAGTTTTGGATCGAACGTTCTTTCCTTGCGCCATCGTATGGCCACTTTTGAAGAAACTTTTTACAATAACTTATAATTATTTATTGAGTTAGACCAGCTATGCAAAATGTGATTCTCTAAAACTATCTGCTACGTAGATCCAGCGAACAACGCTGCTATTCCCGTGTCAGTGGCATTCTTCGAGATCTCATCCACGCGCACCGGATGAGGCTTACCGGATACTTCTATCCGCGGTAAATTGTCTATTTTGACTTCCTTCCGGAACAATTGACCTACGCTTCTGCCGATAAGCTGTAAAAATAACATCCGATCATTATTAGACTGTTTAAATGAAAAAAGTACAAAATACAATAACAGAATCGTGATAAATCTTATGGAAATTCTTCATTTTACAAATTTTTAACAAGACTTTAAATGCAGGCTTTAAGTTAAAGGATTGGCCGGGATATAGGCATCTTTTGGATATTGCAATCGTATACCTGATTAGTAATTTTCTTGAAGAGATCCTTCTTTCCCTTCTCGACTTTGTTGCCTTTTGTGCTGACCACTGACATTTTCTCATCGAAGCGTTGCAGATCGGCAGGATTGACTCCTGGGATTTGCTGCATCACCTCGATGATGTTCGGAAACTTGGGTCTGAGGCACTCGTAGACTTGTGCGCCCAGAGTGATAAGGGAACCCTGATTGGCCTCGTGCTGACCATGCAGTTGTAAACCTTGAAGAACAGCAACCATGATGTGCGCTGCCATAGAAGGAGTGAGACTGCCGTCAGCTGCCAGTGCTCGAACTACGGGTCCAGTCAACATTGTAGCCTTGAGACTTGCGTTTGAGTCGTTCCATGCGAGCGCCCTAGAAATACAGAATACATTATTAGTCGATAAGATACTTAAAAAAAATTTGAAAATAAAAATTAATAAATTAATTATCTCTCATATAACTTCTCAAAATCCAAGGTAATATGTCTATTCATTATGATTATATTTTACCCTAATACGCATAGGACAACGCTGTGACAAGTGGACGGATGACGCAAAATGAAAGTCCCGAGCTCGCTAACGACCTCAGCGACGATACTGTTTCCCCGCGAGACAGGTGGATCCACTGCCATTCCTCCGCTGTCTTGTTCCATGATATCCGGAGGAGCGGCATCACTAGCGGCTCCGCCGACCAGGGCCACTTTTAATACGTCTACAAAGTCCCTGGTCAGATTTCTGTTGAGCATGTCGTCGATGACTTCCTGCGTATCGGTGTTCTCCTCATCCAGACCGCCGGACTCGTAGAGACGCGCTATGTACTGCCATTTTGCGCTTAATCTTTGGCACACTGGAAAAATATCGCGTGGAATATGTGTTAGGACGTATGATTGCTTCATATTTAATTTTGTTTGATACGATGGAAAGCGCAAAAAAAATGGGAAAAAATTGTTTTGATCACTCACTGTGTGTGGATACGTGAGCCAGTACAGGTACTAGTACACTCTCGTAAAAAGCTGGTGGGCACGAGTATATAAACGGCTTCATGAATACACGTATAATCGGCCGTAATCTATAATCTGGAATCAACTGGAAGAAATAAAAGCATCTTTTAATTTCTATTTCTGATTCTGATATATATACAGGGTGTCCTATTTTAATCTATCACCCCGATTAAAACGGTTATTTATAAATTTACAAACAAATGTTTCAAACAAAAGTTATATGATTTCGAGGGAAACATCTTATGATGGACATATATTTTTTCTAGGTGGAGGTGTTACTGAGATTTCAAGGTGACCTTTGTTTTTTTAAATGAAATCATATGATTTTCTTTATATAATATAATTCCTCTAGTTATTTGGTATATAAAAGTATTAAGGTAAGATTATCAAAAAATCAATAGTTTGCGAGATATTTCATATTTTATTCTGGTATATTTTGACATGAAATATAAAATATCTTGTAAAAAATTCGTTTTTTGATAATTGTACCTTAATACTTTTATGCATAGAATAGTGGGATGAATCAATTGATGTGAGGAAAACACATGGTTGCTTTTTAAAAAAGTATATAACTGCACATTACAAGTTCCATAATTTTTTTTTAAAAGCAAGTATGTGTTTTCTTTACACCAACTGATTCATCCCATTATTTTGTACATAAAAATATTAAGGTATGATTATCAAAAAATGAATAGTTTACAAGATATTTCATATTTCATGTCAAAATATACCAGAATGAAATATAAAATATCTCGCAAACTATTGATTTTTTGATAACCTTATTTTAATACTTTTATATACCAAATAACTAAAGGCATTATATAAAAAAATCATATGATTCCATTTAAAAAAACAAAGGTCACCTTGAAATTTCAGTAACACCTCCACCTAGAAAAAACATATGTCCATCATAAGATGTCCCCCTCGAAATCCTATAACTTTTGTTTGAAACATTTTTTTGTAAATTTATATATAACCGTTTTAATCAGGGTGATAGATTAAAATGGAACATCTTGTATATATAGGGTGACCCATTTTAACTTAGGCAGCCAAATAACTCGAAAAATAAGCACACTACGAAAAAATGTTTAGAATCAAAATTTCGTCATTTCGAGGGGGACGTACAATGACGTTAAAATGAGCCCCCCC
>NJRL01000555.1:137231-151842 GCA_003063815.1 Aphaenogaster rudis | reverse complement strand
GTTGAGCATAAGCTTGAAGGAGCTCTCAAGTTTAGGTTGAATTTTTTAAATGGAACGCCTAATTATTTATCGTATATTCTTGTAGCTTATCTCGAGAGCTTTTCAAAACACTATAAGAAAAGTATTTTTCGAGATATGAGTTGATGAAGTTCAAGTACCGCCGGTATTAGCATGGCATTATCATATATATATATATATATGATTTTTTTATATATGACATATATATTTATTAATATATATTTTATTCTATTATACAAGATTCTCTTTTTAATTAACAAGATATTATTGGTAAAACAAAACATTATTAAATTACCTCCAAATTTGAGAAAACCGAGTTCAACAAGGCCAGTGTGAGTCCGGGCAATTGATAGAAATCTCGACCGATCATGTGACAGCCGCTACCCAACATATGGTAGCATTGATCATGAATCGTACTCAGGAATGATTGCATTCGAACCAGGGAAGTGCTTGAAGTCTGATCCGTTTCACTATTATTGTCGTTGGTCACATTCACGCCAAGAAGAGTCGCCTTCTCCGACTCCAAGAGTCCATAAGCATTTTTGTAGCCCTAAAATAAAGACATTCAACAATCTGTTTAACAAGCACAAGATTCAATGCAATGCAACTCCGTTATTTTATTCGATAGTAATTGAAACGATTAGTAATTGCTTAGTACTTGCTCGTCGAAACAGAATTCTGTGCGCTAGCACCTTAAAACTTAATTTGTAAAATATCAAATATTTGCCGTAAATACATTTCTGTCTCACGCATTAAAATAACTTATTAAATTATATACCTAATTTCATACTTAATCTTTTTATATCCAACTTCTACATTTCACTCAAACATTGGTATCAAATGTTACCTCAGATAAAGTGGTGAGAGCGGCATGAGTAAAGAGACCATTCATCGTTCGCAGTAGCGCGAAAAGCGTCGGCAGGATGGGAATCACATGAGGTGCTACTGGATTTCGATATACCGGATTACCGCTCTCGCTGAGCGCAGCCACGAAGCCACCCCTGGCTGCGCGATCGGGATCTTCCGGGATCGAGCATCGTTTAACTACGCTCAGCACAGTGCAAACACACGTAATGAGATCGCTGCGATTCGATCTGGCTGGATCTTCCAGCATATTTTCTACCGGCGGTTTGTCTAGCCCCACAAATTGCATAAACTCTAGCGGTCCCTTGAACCATTCCGTGCCCAGCGAGACGAACTTGTTAGACGCATTACCGATCACATCCGTGACGAATCGAGTCTGCCTCTCGTAGTCGCAGAAGTGATTCGATATGAGGAGCAGCGCCTCGTACAGCATGACACTTTCCATTCTATTCAACGGACTTTGCTGCCGGGTTAGACTGCGCACTGTGGAGTGTATCTGCTCGAATACTGGCAGCAACAACAGTGGATACTTGAGGCTGATTTTTACCATGAGACTGGCTGCATGTCTTCGTACGTTTTTGGCCGCCCGCAAGCGATTACGCTCATTCTCACCGGGTGCCTCGAACACCAATGCGGCAAAGATCTTCTCGAGGACGCTAGGTAGGATAGCGACGCCCGGCATGGCCATCGAGCCAGTCGACATCGACAGAAATACGAAGAGCGCGCTTATACAAGACAGTAGAGTAGATAGAAGCCAGGGATCTTGCGGTGAATAACCCAGACAGAGTTCCAATAGTTGTAGACCGGTCTGCACGCTTGGCCGCTCATTGATTAACAAAATCCTTGACACAACAGAGTCTAATGCATGTGCAAGGGCTTCCCATTCTAGGTAGTCTCGGTCGTTTTGATCGCTCTTATATTGCAAGTTTGCCATACCCTTCGTGATTTTTGCAGTTAGCCACTGTTGCACGTACGTAAACGTTATCAAAGGTGCCACCATAGTTGCGTGTCTAAATCCTTCTAACAGGTCCATTCTGAAGCGATGCAGAAAGATATTGAACTCCTCCTCCGAGTCGTAATCGACGAGGCAATACGTGGTCATGCCGTTACTCTGTCTACCATGTGGATACGTAACGCGGATCAATTTGGGTGCGGTATGCTCTACGTACTTGGGCACATACGTAAGCAACAGCGAGTCTGTCTTTATCTGTTCGTGCTTAAACAACATCACCCAAATCGCGTTCGCTAAATGCGTGAGCGTGAGGCTCGGGTACATAGTGAACGTGAGCACAGTGTCCAGAAAGAGATTGAAATGCGTCGGTCGTATGCTAGAGGAGTCATCTTTTCCCCATACAGCACAAAGTTGTGTCGCCATGCCAGTCAGCACCTGAAATAACAATCACGTGAATAACGATCGGTTTTTCATAGCTACTGAAATTACAAGATGCAATATAAATTTATCGAGTATTAATAATAGTTTATCATGACAAGTACTTGTGTGAGCTTCTTCAGAAATAAGTAATGATTTTCATGGAAATTCGTAGGTCCGGCGAGAGGCGGTGGAGATGTAGCCGCGGTATAAATAAACCTCAGAGCCTCCTCTGAGAATAGGATCATCAGTTGCTTTCGATCTTCGGCTTTGCCTTTGCGATTTACAATCTGAAGCAGGCATTCAGCAGCAGAACACTGAAATATAGGATCTCCCAATAGGAGGCACAGTATTTGCAACAACCTTCCGTCCTCGGCCATCACATGATTTATAGAAACCCACTCGACAAATCCAGTTAGCGTGGACAGCACTACCTGTTTAACGATAAAAATTTTAGTTCATTGAAGCATCTATTATCGATACGCGCGATCTTTTCAGACGCAAGAACTTACTTGAACAACTTTACTGTGTGCCGCAGCTTCGGACGTTTGTCCTAAGGCACTTTTCTTCTGAAACTCTGAGAAGTGTTGCTCCATTAATCTCAGGAAGAAGCTAAAAATCTCGGCCATGTTCGTAGTCAACGCCTGATATATATCTTTCCTCCTCTGGTTAGATTCGAGCGTCTGTAGGAGCGCCACATCCTCCACTAGTCTGAGGAATACCAACAAGACTAGCTCGGTCTGACTCTCGCCTCGCGTACAAGCCTGACTGAGTTCGGTCAGCAATGTGGGCCACTGCTGAGGCCATTCTCGCTTTATCATCTCGACTATGACACGTGACAGAGCGTCCTTTATATGCGCCTCTTCTTGCAACAACGGTTGGGTGCCCTCTTGAAGTAATTTCATCGCATTCTCCTTGATGAAGATCTTCTCCGACTGTGAAATTTGTGTCCAGCGATACTTGACGCAATGTTCCATCAACTGCAGACCAAAGTGGCGCACCACTGAACTTCTGTCAGGTGATTTCTGTGCCAAGTATAAGCCGCATTGCGCGCACAGTGGCGAAGACTCTTTAAACCTCTCAAAGGCGTTGTACATCTCCAGACGTTGCTGCTGAGATATGCCAGGTGACATCATCATCTCGACCACTCGAGCCAGTTCTGCCGATATCTGGGCGACATCGCCCACTCCTAACTCCATTCCTACTTGTACTGAAATATAAGACAGGAATGTTCAACATATATAAGTTATAATAAACAATTACACTTGTTACATATATACAATATTTTAACAACTTTATCATTATAAAATAAAGAGAGACAAATATAGAGACAAATACAGAGAAAATAAAAGAAATAGAGAATGAGAGAGAGAAAATTTGTTATCCTATCTCTGTAGTAATTGACAGCATATGTGTACCATTTATAACAAGAAAGATGTTCCTGCTTAAAGATATTTCTCAGAAACAATTAGCAATTGAGAACATCTAGTATCCTCATATTAAATACATTTATATGACGCAATCCAGCAAATTAATTTTAACAATCTCCCCGAGCTCGCTTATTTTCGATTAAAGCAGATTGAATTCTTCGGCGACTGGCTTCCGAACTACCGGTATACATATATCGAACTTTCGCGAAGCTGATGCAAGATACCGCGACGCGGTGTCAATCTGGAAGCCGGTATAAATAATCGAAACGAGGTTCTCTCACGCGGGTGCAGGCGTGCACCCTCGCGAGGGTGCGGGCGAGGAGATCCGCGGCGACGGCGACGCGCTCGTCGTCGCGGGGTCGTGCTTCCCGGTCGGGCGGAATATTTACGGGTGGATACACGCGCGGGTACACGCGGCGCGGACACGCGTGGACGAAGCAGCTTGTCGCGTGCACGCCGCGCCGGACCGCATGCCTTGACACCACTTGCCCGCTCGCTCACTCATGCACTCACCTAATATCCCTGACGCGAAACTGCGGTACGAACTCGGCGGGGCCGCGTGGACGGCGGGATGCTCTCCGGCGGTCGCGCCGCGCGTCAATTCATACCTGGTCGGTCGTCGGGGAGGGGAAAAAAATCGCAGAGTCCACGCGCGCGATCCGACGATCGTGTGCTACGCTCGCCACAGCCAGCAGGCTCCGCAACTTTTCCGGAGATGCGGCACGCTGGCCGGACGATCGCATACACGATCACGTGCTGCCCTCTCGGCGGCGCCGCGCCGCGCCGCGCCGACCTAACCTAACATAACCTGGCCGGGCGTGTGTACACACGCTTTTTTTCCCCCGGATCGCGGTGAGAAAACAAGCTGCGTCCTGATTTATTTGCTCCCGAGCGTTTCATGTATTTATATCGTGTACTTTCCCCCTTCTCTGTTCTGTTAACGAGTGATTCATACACGGTAAAGTCGCGTGAAACTAACCTGTCTCGCGGTTTGTAGGTTATGCCGGCTTTGTTTCCACGCGCGCACACACGTACGTATCAAAGGACGAGGGAGAGAGGATGGACGAGGCAGTCACCACGCCGCCTACATTTAAACGGAGTTTCTTCGAGCGGATCTACTGCGTGGAGTTTTCGCCGTACGAGTGGTCGCAACACCTGATCTGCATCGCCCTCGCCAAGGAGATCGTCGTCGGTACTGTCAGATTTCAGGTTCGTGCTCGAGGGGTTAGCGCTCATCGATGAGAATTCCTATCGTTTTTTAAAATCTCGTTAAAAATTGTCAATATGTAGACGAAAAAGAAATTTGTATTGCGAAAGACACGATTGCGATAAGATTCCATGCAATTAACAAGCCTTTAAATGGCAGGATGAAGATGACGCCGTGGAAGACATGGCGTATAATCCTATCAGAACGTTTCACCATGATGCCAGGCCTCATGCAATCGCTTGGAGTCCAGATACCTCCCTGAGTATTGTCCCCAAAATCCTCATGTTCTGCGTTGCCGGGTCAGATTTTAAAATAAGATTGTACAATAGCAATCTAAACGACATCAACGTGTACGAGGTAAGAATACCTAGAACAGAGGTGGCCAAACGGTCGATCGTGTGGCAACGTGAAATTCACAATAC
This sequence comes from Aphaenogaster rudis, assembly GCA_003063815.1. NCBI lineage: Eukaryota > Metazoa > Arthropoda > Insecta > Hymenoptera > Formicidae > Aphaenogaster > Aphaenogaster rudis. The sequence goes on along the minus strand of NJRL01000555.1, from coordinate 146,532 downwards.
AACAGTTGTAATTGCAATGTAACCATAATTAATTTAATTATTGCCGTTTATGTCCAATCGCAACACAAAATAAAATAAACATGCTTATTTCACATATAAACCTAGATTGCTGCGACAGGGAATAGTAGGTCGCCATGGGGTGAAGAAGCTGAAAGTAGATCTTGATGCTTATAAGTTTGGCCACCTCTGACCTGGAAAGTTACATGAATTTGCAGCATTATCGAGAATTTGATGTTGACAGACGTTTTAAAGATTTTAGAAGGTCACAAAGATTATACGAACGCAATCTCCTATGAACCAGAGGGTGAATTATTAGCGTCGGTCTCCGACGATCATACGTGTAAGCTATGGGCGGTTAAAGAAAACCAAAAATGCGTGTCTACATTTTACTTGACGTCACCTGGTACCAGTGTATGTTGGCATAGTGAAGAGTCCGGCAAGCTCTTAGTAGCGGAAAAGAACGGTTTAATACGTATGTACAATGTCAGAAGTCAACAAGCGATTATGTCCCTCGACTCTGGGGCCGTCCCCCTGACTGCAGCTGACTGGGGACCCAATCCCTTAAAAGTTGCATCGATGGCTGCTGGAGAATTGCTGCTTTGGGACGTATCCAGACCCAGGTAATAAGAAATTTGATTCCAAATCCTCTTGTATTACCTGTGCATACTTTCATTAAATTTGTTTTATTTATTTCCAATTCTAGTCGTCCTCTTGATGAGCGGACGCTTCATGTGGAAGGTGGTTTAACGGTAAAAGTCTCACATGCGAATGAAAATCTGGTATCAAGTATCGGATGGCCGGATAACTTGTTGAAGGTTGTCAATTTAAGATCGAAAGTAGTGGTATTGTGTGGAAAGGTAAAGTTAGTCGGCGGTATGACGTGGCACTATAAATTACCCTATGTCTGTGCTGGAAGTGACAGAGAATTATGTTTCTGGAGAATAAATATAAATTAGGATACACTGAACAATTGATTTTGTTCATAAAGGAAATCTCTCTCTCTCTCTCTCTCTCTCTCTCTGATTTTTCATGAACTTAGGATGTTATACAGCGATTTATAGACAACAAATATAAATTTTTTTATTATGCTTTAACGTTTCTTTATAAGTTAATTAAGAATCAACCGTTACAACACATCAATGACACATCGAGATGAAATTTTGATCCGGAAGCCGGCTAATACATATACACGCACACGCACACAACCTTTTAGAAATAAAATTTCACATTTGCATAAAAAAATGTATTTTTATAATGTACTTTACAAGAGATTTACATGGATAACATATATAAAAGTAATTTATAATGCATTGCTTATCATTTATAATAATATAAAAATCTTAGTATATTCTTCTGCTATTTTTCTTTATACTCCTTCAAACTATTAACTTTTGTTTATTTAATGAGATATATTCACAAGTTTTCTGTAAATTTTAGCAAATTCTCTTCTTCAATTTCAAATGTCTTTACCTGTTTAATTAATTTACTTAAAAATTGTAAAAGTTGTACTTTTTTACTATCACTCAATTTGCTAGCAACTAAATAAGCTTTTTGAAAAACGACGTTGGGATCTGGTATATAAATTCGCTCTTCATTGAATTCATTTATATCAAGTTTGAGTTTCTCTGCTTGTTCCTCGATATTCTTGTAATCACCACCATTTTCGATATCGTCTTTCATATCCACTGCAAAATACATATTATTTAAAATATATGTATAAGACAATGAGAATTATTATTATTATTATTATTAAATTGATCTATCAATGCTGTATACAATTGTGTATCAGACAAATTTAATAAGTTTAATAGATTAGAGAAAAGAATTAACCTGCGAGAGCCATAAGTTGGTCCTCCAATTCATTATGTTTACATATCTTAGTCTGATAAGATACGTTTATTTCGTTTATGGCATCGTCTAGCAAATCTAATATCAACTGCATAAACTGCGTTTCTTCTTCGACCGATAGCTTTTCCAAATATTTCAATAACCAATTCAAGAGACCAATACATAAATAAGCGCGTACACTCTGCGACACAGGATAATTGCTCTTTGCGTAAATACTGTCTTCGTCCGTTGGTTTCTTAGTATCCAATATCGTGAGAACATGCGTGAAAAATCCTTCCTTTATCGTAGCTCCGTATTTCGCTGCTGTATTTTCTAATTCGAAAACGTTGCCAAATGCCGTTGTTAAATGTTTCAATCGGGTCTCTTTTGCGTCGCACGTGGCCGCCATGGCAATTTGATAACTAATATTTGTTTGAATCTGAAAAAATATAACACAAAGTATTGTTATTATACACGAAAAGTATTGAGTATTATTATTAAATATTATCTGTGAAAAAAGTATTGGTCGTTTTTATTTCTGTCCTATTATATCTTACCATTTTATCGTTCGTTACATTTCTCAGAATAATATTCTCATAATAATAATAATCTTTCTTGCGCAAGGCATCATAGTAAGAAGTACCATATTTTTCTTCAAGAGCTTGTAGTATACCATTATTTCCCTTTCCTTCCAACCACATCTTCATCATGTCAAATTCGCTTTGTTTTGAATATGTGGTCATAATTATCTCATGGGCATCTATATGTACATTCAGATACTACACACAAAAATTTTTCATTTGTATATGGATAAAAATGTATATACGTATATATGTGTTATGTGTAAAAATTCACCTGAACTTGACGGATGTCTGTGATAAGAGAATGCGCTTTCGACCAATCTGATTTCATGAGAGCACGTGTCATCGCGTCCACAGCTAAGGATGTACCATATCCTTCGTCACCGCTTAAAAACGCTAATTCTGACGCTATCTCCAAACATTGTAAGTCTTTTCGACGAGAAAGAATCTTTGCTGCTTTGTCAAAGTATCCTAATTTTACGTGACTGATATATGTAACATGAAAAGTTTATTTAATATAAATTCTGTAACTTCATTAATAATTTATATTACATTTAAATGTTAATGTTATGCAAAATAATATCCTTTATATCATATAACGTAAATATGGAAAATACATTTTTTATTATAACATGTCATACGATATATTTACGAATAAAAAAATATTAATTAAAAAATAGTTTTACCAATGAGCTGCCTGCTCCCACTGGCCCTTATAAGTGGTCCATTCCGCCCAGGATTCTAATATTTTATTTAGAAACGTATCATCAGCATCCAATTTACATCTCGCGAGTGCATAAGCCTCCTTAAACATCTTAGCATTTAAAAATACTTCTATGGCTTCATAAGTTTTGTGTATACCTAGTAAATATGACACCGCTTTTTCCGGATTGTTTTGCATTACTAATTGATGCGCATACGCCTCGCACATTTCTCTCCACATTCTGTAAGATCATAGTCTCGGTTATATAGTCAATATCCACAAACTTTATCTTATATTTGTAGGAGTATTTATACGTACTTAACAGAAATGCTAGGTGCAAGCGATACTAAATAGTCATTTAATTGATGATCTTTCGCTGCACAGATTAAGTTATTTTTCAAATCATCACACCACATATTCATCTCAGTAATGGCATCCAAATTGTTCTGTGTTAATTCTGAGAATAAATATATATATAATGAATCATTAATAATATGATAATATATATGTAAATAATTGTAATACATGTCAATGTGTAATGTATGTAAAGTTAAACTTACTTTCATCAGAAATGAGTGCCAAAAAATCATCTTTCTTTTCGCAAAATAATGATAAGTTTGTGACAGCGTCATCTTCAGTATGATTACTTCTTATATCATTCTTGATGCAATTCAGGATTTGAGACTTGTCGTTCATTCTTTGGTTATATTTATTAAAGTATGATCTTTTTTCTTTTTTCTTCGGTTGTGACATTTGAAGTTCTGTAATTGAAAATCTCGATTGTTATTAATGCCAATCGTATATCGTGTTGAGTGTATAAAAAAATTATTTATATACTTGAGTTAGCTACTTCGACAGATTGGCTAACAAGACCCGTTGATGCAGTCAAATTACTCTCATTATTATCTGTTTTACTTTTCGGCGATTTTTTTTGTTTATATTTTTTCTTCATGGCTTTAATGTCGGAAAGTTGCTTTGGTGATTGTGCTGGTAAAGTATAATTCCATATGTGTATCGTGAAGTCCGATGAGCCGGACAGTATCAACTGTGGTTTGAGAGGAGACCACATACAACATAGCACAGGTCCATCGTGACCCATGTATGTACCCATTAACTCCTGTTTTTCAACGTTCCACACCTAGAAAACAATATTCAAAGAAAATTACCTAACGATATAAATCATTCAAAATAATATTTAAAAATGAGATTTGATATTTGCAACATTAATTGTATAATGCAATGCTGTGCGGTAACAAATTATAAATATTGATTAAATACAAATTTAATAAGAGTGACGTATAGCTCTGTGTAAGAGCGATCGACTTGTAATCGGCAAGTCCCAGGTTCAATCCCTGACTCTCATCTCATGTATGCCTCGTTTTGTAAGAGGTTGATTGGAGAATTGAAACTTATGAGTAAAGGAGTTACGAGATGAATAGTAAAAGCCATCACACATAAAATTCCGTAAGGACGTAAGACGTAAGCGTAAGAAAATCGACCAATCCCAATCGAGTATTGTGTTGTTCGCAACCCCACCACTCAATTGGGATTGGTCGATTTTCTTACGCTTACGTCTAACGTTCTTACGGAATTTTATGTGTGATGGCCTTAACCCGTTTCGGGAATCTACATTTCATTCTACAAGCTTAATAAATATATAGGCAGATGAGTCATGATGCCATCATACAATCTAATTGCTTGAACAATACTATATAATTCAGGATATGGAAAGTTACTTTTTAAAAATAACTAGTTACCGTTACTCGTTACCGAGTTAAAAAAGTAACTAGTTACCGTTACTAGTTACTGATTCTCAAAAGTAACTCTTTACCGTTACCGTTACTTAAAAAGTAACGATTAGTTACTTTTTTCGTAACTTTTTTATATGCTAAAACGAGACTAAATAAAAAATTTACTTTTATAATATTTTTTGTCAAAATATTAATAAAAGCAATAAAATTTTTTAATTTAAATTCAAAAAACCTTAAAAAATTTAGGGAGAAAGATTTTATAACGCTCAAAATACAATTTAAAAAATTTTAATTTTCATTAAATTTATAAATAAAACCAAATTTATACTTCTTTTGTACTTTTAACTTCATGTTTAAACATTTTAATACGATAATTTTAAGCTTAAAATTGTTCTTAATATGTATGAAATTACAAAGATGATCTGGATCTAGGATATAAGATTATCTGAATAATCTCGATCTGGAGAAAGAGATATAGGATTATCTGAATAATATATGAAACTACAAGGATTATGTAGGATTATCAAAGTAACGATAAAAGTAACTGTAAAATTCGTTACCGTTACTGAAAAAATGTAACTACGTTACCGTTACAGTTACAAAAAGAAAAAAGTAACGCCGTTATCAGTCCGTTACCAAAAAAAGTAACTGAATGCATGTATATTTGACCTGTACGATATTGTCGTAGCTGCCAGACACTAAGTACCCATTAAAATGCGGACTCCAAGCCAAGCACACCACTTTTTCCGTGTGTCCGTTTAATGTTGCTACTATCTTGTGCATCGGGCGTTCTTGATAATCATCTTCGTTTTCTACAACGTCCTCGGTACCTGTCGCCTCCAATTCTTTTATCAGTTTTGACATATCAAAAATCATTATGCTACAGGAATCAGAGGCAACTGCCAAGTAGTTGGCAATAGGCGATATCCACTTATCTGCCATTGTACTTTCGGGATGCCACGCCAGGCAATTCACCACAGTCCTTAAGATGTGTATTGAGTTGCCACGTTTTCTCAACTTCTGATCGTAGAACATAATTGACCTGAAAGAAGAAACTCCGTTTAAAGCATTTCTTTAATCTATTAAGTGAATGTTTTATATATATATACATACCCATTTTCTAATGCAATTGCTAAGCACAAATTGGATTTCCATGAAAATTCCAAACATCCGTTTTTTATTATAGACATAGGTTCTGAAATAAAAGTTGAAATTAATAATAAAACAATGCAGCAAAATGAGTATTAACATCTTACCATCGTTCGGTGCGGATTTTTTGTAAGCTATTAATTCTCCTTCTGCACAGGAGAACAAGAAATATTCTGACTTAAGTTGAGCCCATTCAAGCTTATAAATAGTATTTCTGTGATATTGCCTGTATAATATAGGTGGTTTGTTAGTTCCAATTGCATCAAACACACCAACACGACCCTCGCCAGTACCAAAAGCAATCATAGATTCATCCTCCGGGAACCATGATATCTGATGCAATATATACATATTTTTTTTATATTAATTCATAAAATTTTTTACATAAAAAAACATTTTAAAAACGACTCCCAGATCTCGTACGAGAATTTCTTACCGCTCTTATTTTTCCTTTTATCCTTTGCCAATGCATAATAACGTCAAAGGTCATTGCGTGAGGTTCAGACAAATTCCATAAACGCAGCATTGTGTCTCCTGCACCAAATGCAATGCGCGAGGTATCAATAGGACAAGCACTCATACAGTAAACGAATCCTCCTTGCGTAGGAATCTTATGCTCCAGAATCGCTGGATTCGTAGGATCGTTATTACGTTTACAACATATAACCCAGCGATCTTGTGCCAAAGACCAGACTCTGAGCCTAAAATATTAATATTGAAAAACTTCAATATTTATAAATTCTATGTATATTATTCTTATATATTTATATAATTTATGTAAAGTGTTTACTCACTCAGAATCTTTCTTCAAATTGTCAGATATTGCGTCGTATTTAGGCACGGTAGCTATGGAAAATAATCCTCTACTATGGAACGTATGGAACAATTTACATTCAGGCTTGTCTTTATTCGTCGAAAGATCCCAAGAAAGAAGTTCGCCCCAAAGGGAGCTAGTTAGAAGCACATTGGGCTCTACCCAACATACTGCAATCCAGGTTCCACTCGTAGCATTGAGCTTGCTTTTATGTGTAGCCATAATCGGTATGTTTGGTATAATCGGCATGTTTGGCATATTTATTACAGTCTCATATCTACCATCTCTACCAGCTCTCCAAATGAATACAGATCTGAACATAAAAAACATAAATATAACAGTTTTTTTTATAAGTTATCTGTTTCTTGCTTTTTTGAATATAACAACATATGTTCGCATATATACTTTATATATATATATATATATATATATAATTTAATATATAAGACAAAGGATATACACATATTATGAAAACTTTATCTCACCTATCTTTTGCACCAGAAGCTAAAAGTAAATCTCTTTTATCCCCTCCATTTAACACATTCATGTCTGAAGGGCACCAAGATAAGCTAACTATGTCCTCGTTATGTCCCCTCATTTTATATAATATTGTTTCTTTTTGGACAATATACACCAACCCGCTTTTAGTACCTATCGCTACAAGACTAGAATCATGAGGACAGCAAGCTAAACATGTAGCGATTAGTTTGCCCAGAGATACTATTTTCGAAGTCTTATACTGTATGTTACAGTACATTAGATAACCCTCCGAATTCACTGCACATGCAAGATTACTATCTTTGGCTGACCAATCAACCCCCGTGATTAATTTGCTTCCCTGCATTAATAAAGATTTATTAATATAAATTACATAAATAATTAAAAAGATAATTTCTTCTTTCTGTGATAATTCTTTTTTAACGTTTATAAATTATTACAGGATACATCTAATATATTTCCATCACATCTTGCCACTTACATCGGTAAAAGAGAATTCTGCTATCAAATCTAACGTATCCACATTCCAAACCTTGGCTTTAATGTCATCACCACCACAGATTAATAACTCTGGGGTATTCGGGCAATCGAGCTTAGGACAAAATGCCAATGTAGTTACTTTGTCTTTAAAGTGATCCTTGATTATAGAATACTGCATAACATTGTCTTTCGGCTTGGCGATGACAATGTAGCTCCTTGCGCCCCATGCTACAGTTCCACGTTCTGAGCAGGCAAGGATATTGCTCAAATACCAGTTTGGTGAGGGAGGCAATGTAGCTTCATTCATCCTGTTGTGTTGTATTCCCTGTTAATAAAAGAGATAACAGCTCTTATAAAATCAATCTAGGCAGCCTGATCTGTTGAAAACATATTCTGTAACAGTATCTGCTGTGAACAGGACGAATGCCAGCAGAAATATAATAAAATTTGCCAACAGAATATGATGGCAAATTGACTGTAGAAATCGAACAGAATCTGTCCTTTTATAAATCTTTAAACAATATATTTTATTTGTTTTTTTTAATAGTTACAAAATGACGGATACTGCTCGATTTCTACTGGCAATTTGCTCTCAGGTTACGCCAGCAGAGCCTGCTGGCAGAACACAAGTTTGATGCAATTAATGTCAATCTGCTATAATTTTCTACTAGAATCTACTAATAAATTATTAACGTATTATTAATTTTACTTATTGGATACTGGCAAAAGTTATACCTTTACTTTCTCCATGGCAAGAAGATTATAAAAAACATATAAACAAAATATAAAATATATATAAGTATATAAGACTGTTAAATATATATAAGTAAAATGTAGTAAAATGTATATAAATGTATAAATGATATGTAAGCGAAATATATATATAAGCAACAAAATGTAAGGTGCGAATTTCAACTTTTTAGAATAACTTTTACGATTCCATATCGAATTATAATTTTTAGAATCGCTTTTACAATTCCATATCGTTTCAAAACTCTTTTTCACTCTCGTGCGCAGCCGGTCGATTGGAGGTTAACCGGTGCCCGGCGCTTTTGATCATCGATTTATTACCGTGCGATATTCATCGACAACGACAGAATGGAATCGGGAATAAAAATGTAAGCTCCAAAATACCTTTTTCAAATTGCAGTTGTAATCGATGACGCAGTTTATAACGGCGACTGACTTTCGCTATTTATCGACCACCTCACATGGACGCGTGTGACGAACAAGGACGGAGGACCTCGACTCGCTGCGTACCTGCGACGGTTACTTGCGCGCTAAAGCAAAGGTATCGATATCTATGGCCGGTATTCATAAGGGCGGTATTCATAGGCCGTGTTCCGATATACACTGTCAGTACTGAAAATCTATAGTATACGTAACGTGAACTATAGATTTTCAGTACTGGCAGTGTATATCGGAACACGGCCATAGTCAGTTCTTATATTTAAGATCGTCTTAAGTACAATCTTAAGATGTCGTAAACCAATCACAG
>NJRL01000555.1:61680-88499 GCA_003063815.1 Aphaenogaster rudis | reverse complement strand
CCTCCTCGCCGGTTGACCTTACCTTTTGAATCACCCTGTATATGTATCACTAATTTAATCTTTCTTTTCTTATGTTAAATAACAAAAATTTTATTCAAGATATTATAGGTATTATAAATTGATCGCCAATTAAGTTAATCAGCGATTAATTCAACTGGCAAAATTCCTTAAAATAAAATTTTTAACTATGTAATTCATTATCTCTATAATCTAGTTTTTCTTTTCTTACATTAAATAACAAAAGCACATAATTCTATATTATAGGTGTCACTTGATAAGTTAATCATGAAGTTAATTATCAAGTTAATTATTAAATCGGTATTTGATCGAAGACACTTACAATGCATTAAATAAGAAAAAATTAATAATTCTATCCACATTAAAACTAAAAACAGTACAGATGTTACTTAGGGCCAATTTTACCAACCACGGTTAACTTAACCGGCCGGTTATTCCATTGGAATTGACCAATCGCATTTGTTAATTTTGCTTAACGACAAATGCGATTGGTCAATTCCAATGGAATAACCGGTTGGTTAAGTTAACTGGAGATTGTGGAACTGGGCCTTAATATATAATCACCGATTAATCGGAGTTTAGTCAAAATTACTCTGAATTAAGGCCCAGTTCCACAATCTCCAGTTAACTTAACCAGCCGGTTAAGGCCCGGTTTCACCAACGCGAGTTAATAGAGAGTTTTTGCAATACCGTCTTTTAGATACGGTGAACGCTAAAATCACGTTATTGGGTCGACCCAATAACGTGATTGGTCTTTCGACCCAATAACGTGATTTTAGCGTTCACCGTATCTAAAAAACGGTATTGCAAAAACTCTCTAATATCTAATCGGTCGATTAAACTATATCTTTGTCTCTCTTTAAGAATGTATCTGAAAAGAGACAAAGATATAGTTTAATCGACCGATTAGATTAATTCGCGTTGGTGAAACCGGGCCTAAGTTAACTGGGCCTAATGGCCATTTCTACCAATGCAGATTAACTTTAATCTCAGTTTAACTTACTCTTTATCTTTTTCTAATTCTTAGAACTAGAAAAAGATGAAGAGTGAATTAAACTGAGATTAAAGTTAATCTGCATTAGTAGAAATGGCCATAAGTCACACTGCAAAGGTGGTTTAATACAAAGCGTAGCTATATTGCTTGTCCGACTAAGGGCAAAATAATAAAAAAACTTTTACCATCTTCTCTCTACTTTTACGTCTTTTACTACCTTTATCGAGCGTTTGCTCGTCGAGAATTTGCATCCCTCGCTGGGAAATCGCCTCAAATATCCGTTCATATATCCGCGTGTGACTATCTAAATCCTTTCGCCGTCGCTAATAATAATAATTAATAATAATTATTGATTTCGTACATACAAGATTGATAACAATATATAAGATAGACAAGCATAACGTACACGCGAAAGATAAAGCGTCGATCCACGTCAACAAACCTGTCGTTACGATGCCCGCCTGAAATTAATCGCGCGCGCACGAGCGAACGATCGATATAGCGGTTCGATTAATCGAGACGCCGGCCGGAAGGCAGCGGCAACGGCGGTGCCGCCGTACCGGAGCGTACTTCACTACGTTTACGGTGGTGCGGTCGCGGACACGGGAGGCGCACGCTCTCTTATGTGACGAGAGAGAGGAACGCGATCGGCTGCACCTCGATGCGCGATCTCTCGTTACGCACGTTGCGACCGCGTGGCTCCCAGTGACTACGATTCTCCCGTCGGTTTTGCCGCCGATTTCGGGATTGCTGTCCGTAACGAGGCTCGGCACGCAAGCACGCACGAACGCGCGCACGCACGGCACAGCACGGCACGGCACGCACGGAGGCGAGGATGGGCGACAAAGGCAGAGGGGATGTCGCGTCGGTGCTGCCGGCGACACCGGAGAACGCGGCCAGGGCGGAGCTGTATAAGGAGGAGGCGAACGAGTACTTTAAGAGTACGTATGCACGCACGAACGCACGTGGAACGCGCGACGATTTATAGGCCGGACGCGCTCCGATTTTACGTCCCGCACGGTCACGTGTGCCCCAAGCTAACCCCCAAGTTCCGCGATCGCGGGACAGGGGCTGCGGTCCACTCGGTGCTACAAATATGTTGTTTCCAAGCGTTTAATTAACCAATCGGAACAAAGAGTTCTATTAATTGTCCAATCAAAAAATGCTTTGAAGCATTTGTAGCATCAGGTGGACCGCAGCCAGGACCGCGCGAGTAAGCCTCCGCGTCAGGTAAGATAGGGGGTTTTCCAGCAAGCGACACAAATCGACACAAGCATCGTTCTATCTTTCTTTTTTGGCAATGAGTAACAAAGATAAAACGATACTTGTGTCGACTTGTGTCGCTTGCTAGAAAACCCCCATAATCATAAGAGCGAGGGAGAGTGTTGAAAGAGTAATTTTTTCTCGACGGCGTTAATTCGACACGCCGAAGGCATAATTTTGTCTTTGCGCTTTTTGGCGTTTCTTGACGCGGGAACTTTCGGGGTAGATTCGTCTCTCCCGGGTTCTTGGCCATAATCCCGAGGGAAATTAGCGAGGCCATGTGATTTTGCGAATAATGCTGAAGTATTGTATTGAAGGAGCGAGCGGGCGACGATGCGATTGCTGTTTCCTTGTATATTCACTGACGGTGCCTTTTCTTTTTCAGATCAAGTATACGACAAAGCTATCGAATTATATACCAAAGCCATAGAGTTAAATCCATCAGTAGCCGTGTATTTTGGCAATAGGAGTATTGCCTACCTGAGGACGGAATGCTTCGGATACGCATTGACAGACGCGTCCGCAGCTATTAAGTTAGATAGAAATTATGTCAAGGGCTATTATCGGAGAGCTGCCGCTTATATGTCCCTCGGCAAGTTCAAACTGGCTCTTACGGATTACAAGACTGTTGTAAAAGCTAGGCCCAACGATAAAGAAGCAAAGGACAGATACATGGAATGTCACAAAATGGTTAAAGTGTCAGCTTTTAATAAGGCGATCTCTGTCGAGGACAAGAAGAATATAGCCGATACGATCAATCTGGAAGACATGAGTAAGTATTTTTTATTCACTAAGTTTTCTAAAGCATAAATTGCTATAACATATTTTCATTGCAGTTTATGATATATAATTTTTTTAAAAATGTAGATTGTCTGAGACTCATAACATTAATAATTAATCAGAGAGCTAATATACATGAACATGAATTGATATAAATTAATTATTTTTATAGCGATTGAAGGTGAATACACAGGGCCTAAACTGGTTGACGGAAAAGTCACACTAGAATTCATGAAAGATTTATTAGACTGGTATAGAAATCAAAATAAGTTGCACCGTAAATACGCTTACAAAATCCTGTTGGACATTAAATCGTGGTTTATGGCACAACCTAGCTTAGTGGACATTACAATCCCAGAAGAAAAGAAATTTACTATCTGTGGTGACATACACGGTCAATATTATGACTTGCTTAATATATTTAAGTTAAACGGATTGCCATCAGAGACTAATCCATATGTATCCTTTATAAGAGTAGATAAATGTGTGATTTCATATAAAAATGTGAGAAATCCATATATTATTATAATTCATAAATGTGCAAAAATATTTTGGATACTGATATTATGTACAAAGATATATTATCCAAGAATGTATTTCTCTTAACAGTTTGTATAGTTATTCAATGGAGATTTTGTAGACAGAGGTTCTTTCTCGGTAGAATGCATATTTACTTTGTTTGGTTTTAAATTATTATATCCAGATCATTTCTTTATGTCGAGAGGTACGTAATCTTTCCCCCGAAATTATGAAAGAAGAGTGTTACGAAAAGACCTGTATTTGCTGTGCTCGGGAAAAGTAAAATAGACATCATTTCTTATAGTTTTTGAGGAAGAAATCTGATACTAGTTAAAATTACGTTACATGACGAGAATTCATAAAAAATTGAGTTTAAATCGGGGAAAACTCGTGGTGTTGCAGTCATTTGCGAGACCAGGTCGCTATGCTACATGTGTCGATAGTACACAGTGTGATACATCATGTTTTGACATACAAAAATATAGAATATCTTACGAAAATACTACACTTAATGGAACAAATATCGGAAGACGGAGATACGCACAGGAATATGCATGGCGATCCGCCAAGTGGGAGAAGCCGACTTAAACATGATCTTGCAAGCGTACGAAAACTTTGCGTTGATATTTGCACCATTAGGTATACCATCGGTATATGTAGCGCAGCGATTTATCTCGCAAATGATTGCCACGCGTTTTCCCGATTTAAACTCAATTTTTTGTGTTCCCGTCATGTGACGTAATTTTAACTAGCATCACCACCTCACAAGAAATGATGTTTATTTTACTGTTCCCGAGCACAGCGAAAACAAATGTTACTTTTCGTAACATCCTTCTTTGAATTTGCATGAATTTCATGAAATATTTGTTACATTTAGGTAACCATGAATCGGCAACAATGAATCAAATGTATGGATTTGATGGCGAAGTCAAAGCTAAATATTCTGTTCAGATGGCAGAATTGTTTACAGAGGTTTACAATTGGCTGCCTCTTGCACACTGCCTCAACCATAGAGTGCTTGTGAGTACTTTTCAAAATTGTCATATTGTTTGCATTTTGGGGGTATAGTATATTGGATATATGGAAAGTGGAGTGTCAACGTCTTCCCCCAAAATACCATTCACGGTTAGTTGTGTTGAGTAGGATGGTGATTCCACTATGTGTGCCGACGTCTGGCCATTAGATGTTCTTGCCGAATTTGTTTATATGTTGTTATCCGTGCGACCAAGTACTTTCGCGAGAAAGCGCGCTCGCGCGCGCGCAGCAACAATGTAGTGCCGGGTTGCTACTTTATAGGGGCATATGCGGTCCCTACAGCATGTTTTTGTATATATCTATGGTCTGCCATTCTAGTATCAGTGGTCTAGTTTCCACCGAAACCTTCAATTCGCACATAATGCGGTGTAGAACCATATTTAAGTCGATGGAAACGCAACTAATTTTTTTCATTACTACTCTACTTCCAATGGAAACAGTATTTCTAATGGATCTGCACCGAAGTAGAACCAGATTGAAGGCTTCGGTGGAAACTAGACTATTGCTCCCCTATTGCTTGACTCCCAACCTTCAACTTGCCGATCAATTATAAACCAAGCAATTATAAAATTTCTTATATGCTGAAGTAATATATGGAATAAGGATTGGATTCGAACCTGAGATCTGTCAACTACTAGTCAACCGTTCTCACGCGGAGCCATCCGTCATCCCATGTATTATATATCGCGTATAATTTTCGTACAATTGCAATGATTTATTACATATTTTCAGGTGATGCATGGTGGATTGTTTTCGCGGGACGATGTGACATTACAAGAAATCAGAGAAATCGACAGAAACAGACAACCACCTGATGAAGGATTGATGTGCGAATTGTTATGGTCGGACCCGCAACCGCAAATGGGTCGAGCGCCCAGCAAGAGAGGCGTGGGTGTTCAATTCGGACCTGACGTCACGCAGAATTTCCTCAGGATAAATTCTCTTGACTATATCGTGAGGAGTCACGAGGTTAAGAACGAGGGATACGAAGTGGGACATAATGGGAAATGTATCACAGTATTCTCCGCTCCAAATTACTGGTACATTAATCAAATACTAACGATCTCTGGCGAAAATTTTTCTTAGAACTTTTCAGACTTTTTCAGAAAATTTCCTGTATAATTTTGTAACTTTTTAGAAAATTTCTCAGATTTTTTATAAGAATTGGAATACTTTTCAGAAATGCTAGGAAAGTTTAAATCTTTTCCTTATCGTAGATAATTAGAATTTTTTAGATGTGAATTTTGAAATAAGATTTTTGATCTAAGATTTCTCATTCTATAATTTCCAAAGAAAACTTATAAATTTTGAAGAAATTTAAAGTATTTTACAGAAATCTTCATAAATTTAAAATATAAAAAATGTGAGATATAAGAATTTTTCATCAGAGATTACACTAAACCGTCTTTGTCTACAATGAAATTTTAATAATGTATTTTAATATATTTTATTGAATTTCAGTGATACTATGGGTAACCGAGGTGCCTTTATCACACTTAACGGCAGTAACATGAAACCTTATTTCGCGTCGTATGATGCAATGGTATGTATTTTATTTACAGATCATGTTTTTACTTTAATCTAAGTTAGTTGTTAGTTGTTAGTTGTTTGTTTTTATTATATTTTGTATTTGCTATATACAAAGATTGTATACTGTTTTTGTCTTGTTACAGCCTCATCCAAACGTAAGGCCGATGGCTTATGCCAATTCTTTACTAAAGTTCATGTGCTAGTGGAACATCCCCTAGGTATTATTGAAAAATGAATAATAATAACTGAAATATAATAAGTAGTCCAATCAAAGTGTGCGTAATATATTTGATACTGAAATGGGGAAGGTAAGAGACACCTTAGACTTCTCCACAACAATAATTATTATATTCTTTCTAGGAGATCGCGATGAATTTCCTGTATTATAAAATATATGCAGTGAGAATGCATAATATTGATGGGTACAAAAGCGAGAAAGGTTTGCTTATTTTTACAACAGGCAAACAAATCTATCAGACTTTTCTTATCTATGATAAGGAAACACAGCTCATCAAACACTAGCGATTTGTGTTCGTTTGTAATAAAATAGCGCGAAGAGAACGTTTCTATTTTGTACCCTCAATCTATGACCACCTTGCTCGTTAAAGATACCTACGTGTGTGTGTACACATAAAAAGAACAGAATTTTGATCTCGAAGATATTTCCATGAAGTTTTAACTCTTTATAATGTATTATTTATATGAAGCACTAAATCTTAAACTTTTAATTGATTCTTTAGCGACCAACGGTGGAATTTCAATGAAATATAGTAATTATTATGAGAGAATACACATAAATGCGTATGCAAAAACTAGCATAATTATGTAGTACAATATTCCAGCCAATCACTACTTGTCACGTTATTTGTGACAATTTTTTTACAAATCTATTGTGATTGGAGGGATTTCTTTGATCTAACTTTTTGTTTTTTGTTAATAATAAATGATGTTTATGATGTACATACATAAATCGATATTTTATTTTACGCGACTAATAATATAAATTTATGAGAAATAACGAGTAATCTCCTCTGGCAAATTATTCCGATTTCCATGGGTCACGTCCAGAATCTTAATTCTCTCGTCTGCGTGCAACTTCTCGAACAGCGCCGCGTGTTGTTGTGGCACTTTGTGTATTTGCGGGATAGTCCCAATCACGAAAGCTTTCTTAGAAGAACCAAAAAATATGTCCGTTACTTTCTTCTTGAAGTCCTTGCTAAATAATTCCATTTTTCCGATTTCATCGACAAGTAATACATCCTGCAATAGCGATATATGATGTTAACGAGCTGTGGAAATGGAATAAAAAATTTAGGCAAATCAGCTTACGGTATCCAAATCCAATATTGGAAGCGCTATAGCCTCGAAATTATCCAGGAAAACGCGGTAGTTTCCCACTTGATATTTTGAAGCTTTTTGAGCCTCTGTTAAACTTCTGTTCGTAAGGAAATGTTAAATACAATATGTAATTCAGTTACGCTTTGTTGTTATTGCTGTCATTGTTACGAGCAAGTACGCACTTTAATCGTGCCAAGGATAATCTTCTTCCAGGATCCTTTACTCTCACAATGTCAAAGCCAATCCTGGAGCCGCTCCGATCTCGCACTTCCTCCGTGTAAAATCCGTCTAATCTGCTGCCTCTTTTTTCCAACGCAGAGGCGATTTTTTTGCACACCGTGGTTTTACCTATGCCTATAAAATTTTCTCTCGATGATATTTCGTTTCTCATTAATTGCTATATCTTATTTTTTTTCCTTGAAAAATTATGCATATATATTATCATGCGGTTGCGTGCCTATTTATTATAGAAAATCACTCATAATAACAACGGTATTTAATATTCTATGTGAAAGCTGTTATTCATTAGCTCGTCCACACGAAAAAAATGTATCAGATGCATTGTATTATTTAACTTTACATTCGAGATTTTCTAGATAGAGAACCTTGCCAAATATTCGAGTAATATTCGAGCTATCTGGGCACTCGAGTATTGGCAGCATTAAATAGAGAATAAGTTGCATTTTAGTTAATATAACGTAGGATACATATCTTAAGTAATATAAAATTTTAAAAATAATTATATTTCGAGCAAGGATATATATTAGTTGAAGTTTTATGTAAAATATATAAAAACGACTCTTCTTTCAAAATAGAATGTATCTTGGACGTCTTGGACGTCCGTATGCGTGTGTGTGAACATATATATATACATACATATATATATATATATATATATATATATATATATATATCTCAGAACATATATATATCCCATTTATGAAAATTCGCCAATCCTTATTTTAATTAGCATTTTCTTTATGAGATCAGCTTTTATTTTGGTAGATCCTTTGTGTTCACATACTGTAGTCCCCAAGAAATAGTTTTTTACCTGCATAAAACATATTGCATAATAGTCCCAGGAAGAACAGAAAGTCATGATGACGTCAAAATGATGTCAAAAGCGTCATTTTTAGCATTATTTTGATGGTATTTTGACGTCATCATGACTTTGGTCTACTTGGGAATTTACGTCTTGGACAGAGCTTTAGATCCAGAATGAAAAAATTGAGGGGGAAAAACTTGCAAAAAATCCATTAATAATTACCAAAGAAATAGCGATACTTTAATGTATGGAATATTAGGGGAATAAATAAAATTACATAAATAAAATAAATAAATAACATACATATAAATATAAAATCTTAACACAAGGAGGGAACAACCACAGTCAGAAAATAAAAATAAAATTTAAGCTTCAAAATTTGTTCAATTCTTAAAACTTAAAAGTGTAAAGAATAAAAAAATAAATAAATTAATTAATATATACAAATATTTACTGGCTAGGGTTCACCCTGCGTCATGCTGGCCAAATATGATAGTGATTCGGTGATATTAATATTTATCTATTTGTTATTTAAGAGATATAATAGTGCTTAGGAAGACGACACCGTATTTTAAATGGACTTTCATCCATATTGTAGTTTACGAGACCAGAGAGAGCATTTTTTTAATTTTAAATGCCTCAAATGCCCTAACAGCACAGAACATTGCAGCAATATTGCAATATTGCTGCAATGTTCTGTGCTGTTAGGGTGGATTTCTGTCCCACAATTAGGTCAAAGTATCAGATTTGTACATACGATCGGAAGCCTCGCGATATTTTATTCGAATCACCCCCTCCTTCCCCACTCCCCTCCACTGTCCACGATCCTAACCTGGTGGACCTGTGAGTAGTACGTGTAAAGGCCGCGACGCGCCGCCAGTTTCCATGACTCGCCGCCGTGTTTACTTCTGAATCCGGGGACGGATGTGACGGGCTGCCAGATAATCACCGCCGATCGTCGACAGCTGGGGGGCCCGTTCGCGGCGCGTTCCGCTACGATCATGAATTTGGGCGGCGTTCACGCGAGAGGGTGGCCGCGCGCCGCGTTGGATTCGCGCGAGCGTCGTTACGAGGCGACGGTTGTTCGCGGCGACAACAGCAACAGCAGCAGCACCGGGCAAGCGTCGAAACGACAGAAGTGACCGCACGGGGGGGCCGAACGGCGATCAGCTGATCGGGCTTGGACGAGCAGCGGAGCAGCAGCAGCGACGGAACGAGACAGACGGTTGGCCGATCGGACTGCGGATTGGTAGTGGTTGGTGGTGGTGGCTACGGCGACGGTGTGGTAGTGAGGCTTCCGGTTAGAGGCTGAACGTCGGGCCGTGCGTGTGTGTACACACCGAACCGTGCGTCGTGGCGTTCGGAACGTCCACGGTCTCCCGTAGCCAGCCTCGCGTATCATACGGGTACATATTTTCCATCCGCGCGAGTCTTCGTACGAGTTTTCTGCTGGCGCTGGGTCGTGCGAGCGGACGATTTCTCCGGCGAGAGAAAGAGAGAGAGAGGGAGAGAGAGAGGAGAGAATCTCCGTAATAGGCACGGCCGGTAGACATTGTCGCAAAGTAAACAGCACCCGCGAGGGAGGAGGAAGGCGGAGGTGGTGAAAGAGGAGGAAGAGGAGGAGAAGCAGCAGCAGCAGGAGGAGGAAGCGCGGCGATCGCGACGTGCTCGAATCGCGATCCCGTGCTGCGCGAAGGGCAGCTCGCTCCTTTTGCTCGTCGTGCTCGGCGACGATCGCGCTTGCCGCCCACGCGCACCGGGCACGGGGAGGATAGTAAAACGCGTGGCGATCACCCGCGGTAGGAGGTCGGAGCGGCGACGACGGCGACGACGGGGGACGACCGTACGGTGACGGCGTCGACGTCGACAGCGACGGCGACGACGACAACGACAACGGGGATGCCGATGACGGCGGCGTCGTCGTCGCGCGGCGACGCGCGCCAGAGGGACGATCGGCCGTCAACCGCCGACGGGGAGGTGGACGGCCGCGTCCGCTTCCGCGCCGGCAGCCTGCGGCGACGGCGCCGACGGCTACCGCGGCAGTCGTGCGAGGATGGCGACGGCCCCGGGGAGCTCGCCCGTCCGTCCGAGTGCAGCGCGCTGTCCTACGTTCTCGCGCGACAGATCGACGACAAGGTCGACTACTGCCGCGGCCTGATCAATGCCAGATTCGAGAACTCCGAGAACCTCTACAGGAAGGACCTGCTTTCCCATTACGGATGCGTCAACGCGATCGAGTTCTCCAATCAGGGCGACCTGCTCGTGTCCGGTGAGTCCCCGACGTCTCGCTCGATTCCGCTCGAGGGAGCGGAAGAGAAGAGGAGACTGCCATAACTTGCGCTTTCGATCCACCGTTACGTCGACGTAATTCGCGTCAGGGCTCGAAACGGTGCCGACGAAAAATTATCCGTCTAGACGGTGATGATTTTCGAGTGGGAGACAGTTGCTATTATTATTATTTTTTTTTTATACGCGTCGCTTCAGAAGCTTTGAGCGTCTCGCTCGTTGGCCCGATCTTGATCGCGTCAGCTTCGATTTTTCGATCAATCCTGTGACATTTATTACGTCCTCTTTTTTCCGTTTCTTACGACACGGTGCTCGTTTATGCCGGAAATATTGATCCTCGCGTTGAAAAAGCCTGTACTCTTTCCTTTCAGGTTGAAGTAGGCGTGCATGTTTCCGCGAAACGGCACCGCTAGTACAACGCTAGAAAGATTTGGAAAATATATTCTAATAATAGATGAATCACGTGTGTGAATGGTATGTAATGTTCTATTTTCGCAGGGGGCGACGACAGAAGAGTTCTATTATGGAGAGTGGAGCAAGCGATACGGGGTATGGGCAAGCCCACCGTGATGAAATCGCAACACGTTAGCAATATATTTTGCCTTGGTTACGACAGCAGCAAGACCAAGATATTCTCCGCGGGGAACGACGATCAAGTCATAGTCCACGATTTGCGCACGTAAGGCATTCCTTCCGATAACCGCGTGGAACTTGTACCCGCAAAACTTTGATCTGCGATCAAACACGACGCCGCTTTGACGTTGCAGGGGCGAGTCTCTCAACATCTTCCTGCACGAGAAGCCCGTCTACGGGCTGTCCATTCATCCGCACAATGACGAAGTCTTTGCCAGCGCCTGCGACGACGGGAGAGTGCTTATTTACGATATACGTAGCAACAACGCTATGGAAACTCTGGCACAATACAAAAGCGCCTTCCACTCTGTCATGTTTAATCCCGTGGACCCTAGAATGCTCGCTACTGCCAATGCTAAGGAAGGTGTCAGTATGTGGGATATACGGAAACCTTTGGAGTAAGTGTACGAACGCGCAACTCGATAAAATCTAAGCGTTGTGTAAAGCTCGTGTCACACTACGCATTGGACTGAGGATTGCGAATTGGAGATTAAAATTCGACCAATAAGATAATCTTAATCTTCATTCTGATTAGTCGAATTCTAATCTCCAATTCGTAAACCTCCATCTCCAATGCGTAGTGTGACATGGATTTTAAAATTTATCAGACTATGCATTGGACATTGAGGATTGCGAATTGGAGATTAAAATTCAACCAATTAGAACGAAAATTAACGAAGATTAAAATTAAACTTATTTGATTGGTCAAATTTTAATCTTCAATTCGCAATCCTTAATCTCCAACGCATAGTCTGATATAGGCTTAAAAAATTATTGGAAACGTCACGATAGTATAGTGGTTATAGTATATCAGCGATTTTGGAGTCGTTAATCGTCATGTTTCATCCACAGGCCTGTATTGTGTTATGGAAGTCCGCAACAGAGTTGCATGAATGTCAGGTTTAACTCGATGGGTAATCGATTGTTGGCCTTACGTAGAAGACTTCCCCCGGTTCTTTACGCGGTTGATTCTCCTACGTACTTATGCGAATTTGATCATCCGGGATATTATAATAGTTGTACCATGAAATCATGTTGTTTCGCCGGCGAGAACGACGAATACGTTCTTTCTGGTAAGTACCGAATGTAGACGTAAGTTTTTTGCTTGCTATACATGCCTAAAGGCCCAGACACAATGCTAGGCGATAGCGATAGGAACAGAGAATAATCTCAGGCAATAGATTTCAACCTATCAGAAACCATGTATCAATGCACAGTCATTAGTACACGGTTTCTGATGGGTTGAAATCTATTGCCTGTGGTTATTCTCTGTTCCTATCGCTATCACCTAGCATTGTGTCTGGGCCTTTAGAGAAATATTTCGAATATGCTTGGATATTTCCATACAGTCATAGAAAGTAATCACAATCGACGCAAAATACATGTGCATTTTATGCATTGAATTCGTAGGTTCGGATGATTTTAATCTATACATGTGGAAGATTCCTCCTATGGACGGTAAAGCATGGGTGGAATCTGCTCACATGGTGTTGCGCGGTCACAGATCGATCGTCAATCAAGTTCGATACAATCAAGCGAGCTGCATCTTTGCGTCGTCCGGCGTGGAGAAGATTATTAAGATCTGGAGTCCGTTCCCACTTGGAACCGGATGTTTGGGAGGATTGAAGGTTGCTGCTGCTTATAATTGTTCTTTACAAACAACCGTTATGGTTTGGCGTTGTCTGTCATCATTCCCTCTGTCTTTTTCTAGAGAGACGCTGGCAAGCGCGAAAGGCAACGCCGTGTATTCACACACGACGAGTATATAGGGCTAGTTCTACGTAGCGGACAATTTATGACGCACGATTACAGCCACCAATCGACTAAGGAAGACCCGCGAATGATGGCCTTTTTCGATTCTCTTGTACAGCGCGAAATTGAAGGATGGAGCTCCGAGGATGTGCCAACGCCACATACCCCCAGCGATTCTGAAATAAACCCAGCAACGGGCGAACCGTATAGCGCGACTGAAGGCGATGGTATAAAGGATCATTTTCTATATTTAAAAAAAAGTATGATTTGTGTGAAGTGAAATAAGAAACATCGAACTGTTATAAATATGATTATCATTACAAAATTGAATATGAGAAATCTCATATTTTTGTGAATTCTATTTTTTCTGTTAACAATCGGATATTTTGGATGTGTCTCGTATTGTTGCTTTGTGATGTGTAAATATTTGTTTTATATTATTCTCACAAATCAATCTTTGTATGATTTCAATTGTTATCTTTTCCAGATCCAATAGAATAATGTAATATGTCGTTATTCTTCATCGTAGATACTACGGCATCGGAAGGCGGTGTAGCTCCTGAAAGGCCATTAGAGTCGCCGAATCGTATAACTCGGCTTATCGCGAATCGCAGAGAGAAACTCATGCGAATGGCCGCGATGGAGCGATCCGCCTCGGATTCCGGTAGTGAAGGGGACAACGCTCACCCAAGACGTAGATCCAAATCGAAATCGAAATCGAAGAGTGTCAAGAGGAAACACACCAGACTCTCTGGCAGAAGAAGACTATCCTCCAGACGGAAGTGTACTGTGTTAAAAGTCAATAGTGATTCGGACAGTGACGATGAACGACCAGTTGACGCGGCTCAACCGAGTACTAGTTCCGGGGTGATTTTCCGAAGATCGCGATACGTCGCCAGCGCGATCGAGAAGGACGACAAAAGCTCGAGTTACAGCAGCAGCAGTAGCTGTGTTTATGAGGATATTGTCGCTATCAGTAAACGAAAACATTCTAAAACTGATTCGGACACGTCCGCGAAGACGCACAAACGGAAGCATCGAAAGTGCAAAAATAGTTCTCGACACGACGGTTCCGGTAAGAGCCAAAATAAACGACAGAAGCTCGATGACGACTCGGAGGAGGAGGAAAAAACTGCTGGCCCGAGGAATTGTATAAACGGTAACTCTAGTAAGGACCGTCATGAAGACGGACCATCGACGCCGAGCAGCAAATCGCTTCAAGTTCCTTGCACCCCCGACAGCGGTATTAAATCGGGGATCTCATCCACGGGCGGGAAAAACAGCGAACAGACGCGTAAGGAGCGAAACGACAGAGGCGCGGACGATAGTTCCGACGAGCAGAAACTGAAACGTTTAGAGTGTTTCCGGAAAAAGGTAGAGGAGCTGGCGAGGAGGAGCTATCGTAATCGATCCGCGTCCCAGGCTCAAACAGTTTCGACCACGAGTGATTCTTCCGATTAAGCGCTCACGTTTTACTCATCGAAATTCCCCGCCCTTCCCGATACGCTCTGCTCCGATATCTCCCACCCCCTTTCCATTTGTACATAATGTAATCTGTGATTCCTTGAAGTATATTTTTATAACACTAAGTTGATCACGCGCGAACATGCGGTCGATTCCTTTTTTTAAATCATATTTTAGATCTTGCTCGTCCGCCTTTAATCCCATCTCTCGTGAATGTATCGTGCTTTCCTTCTTGCAGTTTTTCAAAATTTTCATTGGGATCCTTCTGATATATTGTCGATTTCTTTCGCGACGTTTCATAAATCAAGCCATTGATTAGGTAGACGGAAATTAATCTTGTTGTTTGGTACCAATCCTATATCTATCGTCCCGCGTAATGCCATTGCGACTGTCAGTGCTTGGTAATTCTCAACCAGTCTGATCATTATTGTGAGATGAACGTTTTGCGGATCTGGCCATGTAAATCGCATCATGTAATCGAGACAGAACTGCGGCGAAACAGAAACTGTACTAGACGCGAATTAACACATCCGCATTAACTTGCAAGTATTTGCGGCAACTCGGCTAATGTGTATTGTTGACATGGTTTGTGCGGTGGAAAGTAATTTAAAAAGTAATAAATTGGTATACATTTTTTTCCTATGTGTTGAACTTTGAAGAATTATTGTAACTATATTACATTATTTAATCTTGCATTTATATACATCTTTATTAACTGATTACGAATAAACGAGAAGAAACAAAAAACGTAGCAAACCTTGCGTGAGAGATTTATTATTCTGCAATTATGTCTCGTCTGCAATTGAAAAACAGGTTCCTTCCGTTTCCACTTCTTAGAGTTGTATATAGATAAATGTTGACTAATGTAAGTGATGTCATTGCGGTGCGCGAGCACCACATCCGCCGGTAAAATAACTTGTCTTCTCAGTTCTCCTTACAGCTCCTATACGAGCACGTGAAACCTTCGACGACAAATTGTTCAAAATGTTTTGGGCACGTGCGAGTTTATCGTACATTCGTGTACAGATTTTAATTTTCATCCTGGCAATCCTGCAGCACAATCCGTCGGCGTACAATATTAATTTACTCAACGCCAAGGTGTTCAGGGATCCTGTGCACGCATCGAATAGACGTGGAAGTTATTTTGGATTCTCGGTAGCTCTGTATGCGAGTGCGAACGAATCTTTATTGCTCGTCGGAGCTCCGCGAGCGAACTCCAGCGAACTACCGTTCGTGACGGAGCCGGGAACGGTCTTCAAGTGTACGATGAATGGTGCGTGCAAGGAGTGGGTGATGGATAAGACCGGAAACGGTCCGCGTCCTCGCGAGAGTCTGATCAATCAGATAAAGGATAACGCTTGGATCGGTGCTACCATTGCCGTAGATAACAGGACGGAGGCCAGAGTTATGGTGTGTTACTGCTTATTTTTCGTATCAATCATTCGTTTCGTTGGATAGAACTTGAAATCTTTATTTTAGATTTGTGAAGATAATGTTGATTTTTTTTTATAAAGAATATTTGGCACACAAGAGGCGTAATCATTTCGAATATACAGGGTGTTTCATTTTAATCGCCCCAGGCAAATATCTCGAAAAATATAAAAGATACGGAAAAACGTTCAGACAAAAGTTATATGGCCTAAAGGGGGACATATGATTCCGATGTGAGTCATGTCGTAGATGTTATCGTTTTCAAGAAATTTTAAAGGCGACTAATTTCTTAAATGGAACTTTATTTTTTCCTTGAGATAAAAGTTGTAGATCTCGTCGAGACGTTTTCAAAACACTCCCAAAAATTGTCTTTTGCATAAGCCGTATCTCGTAAACTCGTAAAATATCTCGTAAACCATTTATTTCTTAATAACGGTACCCTAATATTTTTCTTCTAGAATACTAACAATGAGATGAATAAAAAAAATATGTAATTGCATATTGCAAATTGCATAATTTTTTTTTAAAGCAACCATGTTTTCTTCAAATCAATTGATTCATCCCACTATTCTACGCATAAAAGTATTAAGGTACAGTTATCAAGAAATGAATAGTCGCCCTTATTTCTTGAAAACGACGACATCTACGACATAGGTCATACAACTTTTGTCTGAAACGTTTTTCCGTATCTTTTATATTTTTCGAGATATTTGCCTGGGGCGATTAAAATGAAACGCCCCGTATTTAAATTGAATAGTAAAAGAGGTCTGGACCGATTAAGTTCGTAGAATTTAGATCAGAGGTGGCCAAACTTAGAAGCACCAAGATCTACTTTCAGCTTCCTTATTCCATCGCGATCTACTGTTCCTTGTCGCAATGATCTAGATTTATATGTGAAATAAGCATGTTTATTTTATTTTGTGTGTTTGTGTTGCGATTGGGCATAAAAGAGCAATAATTAAATTAATTATGGTTACATTGCAATTACAATTGTTGTATTGTGAATTTCACGTTGCCACGCGATCGATTGTTTGACCACCTCTGATTTAGATGAAGAACAAAAGTTTATTTTCATTTCTATTGCAAGTATATATATATATACATTAGTATATATACATTAGTATGTATACATTACAAGTATGTATACATTAGTAAATCAAGAATTTCAGCGCGATGTCTGATATTAAAAATTACAAAACTCTTAAATTTTTCATAGAAAAATCACACATTAATATTATTTAAGCACTAAGATCCGCTATGACCGTTTCTTGGTCTTTTCTCAATTTAAATTGTGTTATACACATCACAGTCTGATCCTAATTATTATTCTTAAATTTTTACTTCAAAACTATAAAAACGCCAGTAACAGCCGCTCTTCATTTATTTTCCTGTAAAAGAAATCGGAGTCCAATTACATATGCAATCTGCAGGAAATCCGAATGGAAAAAATGTTAGAGATATATAGATTCTTCGCTGTTCAACAAGTGGTTCTATATAACAGGTATGCGGACCGCGATGGATAAACAATATCATAAATAACAATAAGGCGAATTGGTATATAAACGGCATTTGCTACGCGACGATGGCTAGTAACGCTAGTGCATTCGAGAGAGAAGCGGAGGAATGCTTGTTACCACTTTCGAGCTCTGGAAATGAAATCACGTCCAAGAACGGCATAAACATTTATAACTACGGGATGGGACAAGCCGGCTTCTCTTTGCACATGAACTCGCGATATACCGTGAACGTCGCAATGGGTAACCCAGGCGTATACAACTGGAAAGGCGATGCGATATTAACTGTCGCCCCGTTGCACGGTCCATTCTCGCGCACGATAATTCCCTCGCTCGCTAGAGAGCCACGGATTCACAGTTACAATTACTTCGGTAAAGATATATTTCCTATCGCCACTTTTCTCTCAAGGTAAACGTAGCAATGGACGAACGTACGCCAGTCACTGACCTCAAAATAGAAATATTCTTTTTTGTTGTTGTACCCTGGTGAAAATTTTTCTTAGAATTCTTCATATAATTTTTCAGAATTTTTCTATAAATTTCAGAATTTCTGTATATTTTTATAACTTTTTAAAAAATTTCTCAGATTTTTTTATACGAATCAGAACACTTTTCAGAGTGCTGAGTCTACATCTTTTCTAGAATTCTTCACGTATGTAAATTCTAAAATACTCTAACAATAAGATTTCTAAGATTTCTCATTCTATAATTTCCGAAAAAGACTTATAAAATCTGAAAAAGTTCAAGATATTTTTCTGAAATTTTCACATAAATTTAAAACAGGACAAATTCTTAAAAATATTATGAGATTATGAGAATTTTTTTGGAAACCAGGGAATTGTTTAATTATTAAAGATTTTAAAGCAAGGCAGAGAAAGTCCATACAAATCAATTTACACCTACTAAATATTTAAAAAAATGATAGATTGTAAAGATACCTCTTCAAAGCCGAATCCTTTATTTCTCCCCGACCTTGGAAAATTTCACATCTTATATGTCCGGCCATTGGTACATTTCCTATGTATTTATCTTCTAGATATTCGTATGTCCGCGGTTGTTTTCAGGGTACGCTGTGACAGCGGGTACTTACTACAATGAGCAAGACGTTTGGTATGCTTCCAGTGCGCCACTCGGCGCCAACATGTACGGAAAAGTCCTCGTATTTACCTTTCCTCTAAAAACTAATCAGCGTATGATTATTAAAACGGTATTGTACGGTCAACATCACGGTGAGTATTTCGGTGCCGCACTAACGTCATGTGATGTCAACAATGACCGTAAACAGGAGTTGATTGTCGGTGCACCGCAATGGTCCAAAGACGTGGACGAAGGTCACATCTACATCTTCACAGTGCGACACAATGTATGTTATTTACGAAGCGAGAATAATTTTGTTCGGATTTAGATTTAGATTCGATATTTCATTAGCATAGATTTAAACTTTGAATGTTACATATATAATTTGTTAACTCCAGCTTACATCGCCAAGAAGTAGACTTCGTTTACAATTTTTTCCTTAACTCACTCATTCATCCATATTCCATATCTCGTTATTTTTATTTCGCAACCAATTCACTTTTCGCTCTCTTATCTATTCCACCTAGTCTGTACTATATCATTCTCTTCCTGTATACATGGTCTTACCAATCAAACCTCTATTTTCTACAATTCGCCACCCTACATACTCTCTGTCATCTCACTCTACCCCTTTACCTTCTTTCTAATATCCTCCCTCTCTTTCCACAGTTTCCTCAACACATTTCCTTTTGGCTTTTACCTTGTCCAATTCATCGTTCCATACTCTTTCCTATATTTCTTTTTTATTCCTACATAGCTCCGTAAACCAATCTTTAACCCTATAACATATCTCCACGTAATGACTTATATAATCCAACCCTTGTCCACCTTGAATGTTACATTTAATCATTTAATATTATAAGCGATTAGATTTTCATGAAAAAATTCAAGAATTATATTTGATGAAACTATCCATTTTAAAGGATTTCTTAGTAGACCTGATTATTCTTCTCATAGTTGAAAACTAAAAGAACATTCAGCCCTCTAAAAATTACATTCTGCGCAAAACCCAGAACAATTTCGAAGAACTGCAAACGATCGAAGGTGAGATCGTTGGTGGAAGATTCGGATCCTCGGTGATGTGTCTGGGTGACATCGATCACGACGGCTACGGCGACATCGCCGTGGGTGCTCCCTACGAGGAAGAGAGCGGCGGTGCGGTGTACATATTCAACGGGAACAGAGACGGCGTTTCCCGGAAGTATAGTCAGAGACTGGTCGGCTCGCGATTGTCGCCGACAATACGAGGATTTGGTATCTCCATCTCGGAACCCCGAGACGTGAACCGCGACAATCACTCTGACATCGCCGTAGGTGCGTATCTGTCCGGCGAAGTGGTCCTGCTGAGATCCGCGCCAGTCGTCACGGTGAACGTGACATTGATGTACCTGCAAAAGATCAAATTGCTGAGGAACACAACGTCCTTCAAGATCGACGTCTGGATGTCTTACGATGGCATATACGTACCTGAGTATCTGCGTAAGCGGCCCACGTATATAACTTCTTATCTTATATTTGACAATTTATGAGTCATTGTGAACTTTTCTAAAATTACGCGACATGCCGGTCTTCTTATACCAATGCCAAGTTCATTGTCTGTCACTCCAGAAGTTATTGCAGTCCTGAAGATTGATCCGCTGCACGGCAGAGCTACGTACCGGGTGCAGAAAAATAACGATGGACCACAAACCTACAGATTGCATTACACGCTGTTTAAAGGGACGATTATGAGTAATCTGCTTGACATACATCTAACGGTGCATATATTTTTATGTCTGCTGATATTGATGGACCTTTTCAGCACGCTAAATTCACAATTTTTGTGTATTTTAGGAGAATATTCAAAATGTAATAGATCCGCTTGAGATATCGGTGTCTATGCAGCTAAAAGATGATCTTCACGCGAGAAACGAAAGCTCGTGCGCATCTTGCGTCGCGATAAACAAGCTCCGTTCAAAGACTGAGGACCTCATAAAGCTGCCGTTCGCCGTGGATTGTGGCGAGGACAACGTATGCATGTCCGACCTCGGCGTGGTGTTGTCCACTGATTCAACTTCGGGCAACAGATATGTCATCGGCTCTACGTCGATAATTACTTTGCGCGTCGATGCTTACAATCGTGGCGAACCGGCGTACCAAACCAGAGTGCGCATCTTCACCGAGATCTTAACGTTAGCGAGTATCCCGCCCGAGTGTATAGAAGACTCTCGCATGAGCAGCACGCTGGACGTGATCTGTGACATCGGCAATCCTCTTAGAACGAACGTACGACGATCTTCTACGTGCGTAGGTTGACTCTATACTGATGAATAAAAGATGAATCACTTCGTTGTCTTTCAGAAAACATTAATGCTGCAATTGGATATGAGCATGGTGAGGTACGATATTAAGGAGGTGGAAATACGAGCGAATATCAGTACTCAAAGCGACGAGACGAATTGGGATGACAACAGTTATACCATCACTGTATACTTTGACGTGGATATCGACATAGCAATCGCCGGGTTGGTACGAAAATATTAATCTGAAAGATACTGCGATTCTATTTTCATCATTTGTTTCTATTAGGAAAGCACAGGAGAACTTGTACTCGTATCTACGCGAGGACGAGAAGAAACCATTAAACGATATTAGGTTTCAACACTTCTACGAGGTGCAGAAATTCGGCGCCAGTCCTATCGAAGAAGTAATGTTGATCGTGAAAATTCCGACGCATCTCCGCCGACACGATGCCGAGGACGTAGCAATCGTCAATATCAACGAGACTATTAGTAGAATGGACGGATATCAATTTTATTGCAGCGATTCCAATCAAACCGAAGTACTCTCCGCTGCATCTCTCCGTCGCAAAAAGATTGCATCCACGGATGATGTAATCGTGATGAACTCGTCGAGCGTCGCGAGCAATAACACGCACGCGAAATTTACCATAGAGGAAGACACGCCGATGAACGTGCCTTCTGAAAATAGAACGCTCTACATTAATTGCACAAGTAACGCGATTCAATGCGTACAAATCACTTGCAGGCTGGGTCCATTCTTAAGTTCTCTGTCCGTCGCGAAATTTTTGGTGACGTTAGATCTGCAATTATCGAGTTTTCCTGGTAGATATAATATTGTTGAACAATACGGGGCCGATATAAGAGAATACATCTTGAATAATTTCTGATTGCAGTTGATATGCTGAAGCACAAAGACATCATATTTTACGTGACGGAAGGTAGCGTTACCATAACGCAACCTGACAATGTTGCTCAAAGAGAAGGTCATAAACCGGACGCTACTTTGGTTGCAACAACATTTTTGGGCTCGCCAATAGCTCAAAAAATAGCAGTGTGGATAATAGCGCTGTCAGTGGTCCTAGGCGTCGTATTGCTGATATTGCTAGTACTAGGTTTAATAAAGATTGGATTCTTCAACAGAAAGAAGAAGTTGGAACTTGAGGCGTTGATAGCCGAGACTGACGTATGTTTAGCATTCTCGCCAAATTTCGTAAATGAAAATTCTTATTATGATTCTTCATGATTACCAAGCTGCTTATTAAACAGTAATTCGCGTTTCAGAAAAAGTATAATGTGGTACTGGAAACATCTTCGACAGAAGTTATTGATCACGACTGAATACACGCAAAGATTTATAGAGACTTAAATAATTCTAATTTTTATTTATGAAGTATATTTTCTCCTGGTAAATAGTAGATCATAATTGTACATTATCATTATAGCTCAAATAAAGCGTATATTATGTATATCTCCTTAAGGCCAGTTTTATAAAATAATAAAATGTTTTTATATAAGTACAATCTCAAGAAATCTTTGTTGTTGTCAATAATTGTCAATTGGATCACGAAAGATTTAGTGGTGTGTATTTGATTTTTCTTAATTGCCATCTACGATATGCAATCTCTTCCTTATCAAAATCTTAAAAAATAGTTTTGGAATGAATTTAATTTTATTTAATCCGTTCCTGTGAAATTGGTTCAAATCATATGAGATTCACATATAATATCGAGATATTTCTTCGCATCTGTACTTGATACATCTGCCAATGCAATTCTAAACATTTGTTAAAAAATGTATCAAGAGAAACAACCGAATGCATCGCCCTTTTTCAATAAACAAGGTTTAAAATAACGAGAAAATTACATGTTTAAGCAACGTTTTCAGAGTTTAGTGGAGTTTCGGAGTTGTCGACTAATAAATCCTGCTCTTAATTGACTAACGTGATGTCTATTATGCAAATTGCATTTGTTACTTTTTGCATATTTTACGAGAGCTTTAGTAATGTGGGCAAATTATAATGTCCATAACTAATTAACGTTAATTAATTTTTGCATCTTTTGCATATTTACTTAATCTTGGCATATTTTTAAAAAGTTTGCATATTTACATAAATTTTGCATATTTTATTGCATATAATTGAATACATTTCCAATTCCTGCTTAAAATGTCTATCCAAAACGGAAAAATTAATAGTTTTAATTAAAAGTATTAAAGTATTAATTAAAGTAATTCATTAAAAGTCATATAAAAATGAAGCCTTATGTCACCTTATGTGTTTAAAATCCATTTCAGGGCGGAGCCAGACTATGCGCGTTTTACGCGAATATTCGTGATTCGAGTCATGTCATCCTTGTTGTTTATCAAATGAATAAACAAGGACGATGCTCGAATCACGAATATTCGCGTAGTCTGGCCGCGCCCTTAAATGGAAGATACATAAAACTGAGAGCAATGTTTCTAGAACACAATAAAATTTGAATTTCTACTGTTTTTCTTATTTTACACGCCTGTTCCTGAAGAATTGAAATATTATAAAAAAGAAATATTTATAAATATATATCTATATATTCTTTTTGGCAAATTTTTGTAAAAATCCGTGGATATATATGCACATATTTTCTAAATTTTCCTTGTATATAATCCGAAGTCTAGTGATGTCATTGCGGTATTTAAGTTACCGCATCCGGCGGTGGCAAAACTTCATACTTTCCAATAGCACAGACAACTCACATCATATTTGACCACGTAAATCTTCGAAGTCATTGGCGAAAATGTTATGCGCACATGCGAGTTTAGCGACGCACTTTCATATGCGGACTTTAATTTTCGTTCTAACAATCGCGCAACACAATCCGTCGGCGTATAACATTGATTCGCGCAGCGCTCAAGTATTTTGCCATCTCGTGTCTGTATCGGGTGAACGTGGAAGTTACTTCGGATTCTCGTTAGCCAAGGAGAACAGAAAAGTCAAAATAATGTCTATTTGACATCATATTGACCAAATTATGTCATTTTTTGGTCATGATTGAAATCTCGATTTAAAAATGAAAAAGAGATAATAAAAAAGAAGTCAATACCTAAAGTCATTTTTAAGTCATCTGAGATCGAGATTTCAATCATGACCAAAAAATGACATAAATTTGGTCAATATGATGTTAAATTGACATTATTTTGACTTTTCTGTTCTCCTTGGGGATCTGTATGTGGGTGCGGACGAAACCATATTACTCGTTGGAGCCCCGCGAGCGAACTCCAGCGAACTGCCGTTCGTGACAGAGCCAGGAACGGTCTACAAGTGTGCGATGAATGGTGCGTGCAACTTGCAAGGAATGGGTGTTGGATAAGACTGGAGACGGTCCGAATCATATCGTATCGATCAATCAGATAAAGAATAACGCTTGAATCGGTGCTACCATTGCCGTACAGAACAAGGCGGAGGCCAGAGTTATGGTGTGTTAAGCTGGCGCCAGACTATGCGCGTTTTCGCGAATATTCGTGATTCGAGCATCGTTCATCCTTGTTTATCATTTGACAAACAACAAAGATGACATGATTCTATTCATGGTGTAAAAAGAAAGGTGAACCATTGCGCATAATGGCGGCCGAGTATTGAATTTGTGGGCAAAATCTGATTGGTCCATACGCATTGGGCCTAATCTGATTGGTCCTCTACTGCGTTGTGGGCAAAATTTGATTGGTCCTCTACTGCGCATCCACGGGAATGGTTCACCTTTCTTTTTACATCATGATTCTATTCACGAATGATTCACGAAAACGCGCATAGTCTGGCGCCAGCTTTACCATTAATCTCTCAATAATCGTTGTTCCGTATTTCAATACTAAAGTCAGAAGACAATCTGCGGATGAAAGCAAACGTGATAATTTGAGAATAATATAATATATGCTAAATACACAAATGTTTCTTTGCTATTTAACAAACGGTTTTAACAGATATGCGGACCGCGATGAATAAACAATATCATATATATATATAATAACACGGCGAAATGGTACATGAACGGCATTTGCTACACGACACTGGCTAGTAACGATAGCGCATTCGAGAGAGAAGCGGAGGAATACTTGTTACCACTTTTGAACTCTGGAAATGAAATCACGTCCAAGAACGGCATAAACATTTATAACTATGGGATGGGATAAGCCGGTTTCTCTTTGCACACGACCTCGCGATATACCGTGAATGTCGTAATGGGTAGCCCAGGCGTATACAACTGGAAAGGCGATGCGATATTAACTGTCGCCCTGATGCACGGTCAATTCTCGCTCACGGTAATTCCCTCGCTCGCTAGAGAGCCACGGATACACAGTTACAATTACTTAGGTATAAAGATATATTTCCTACTGCCACTTTTCTCTCAAGGTAAACGTAGCAATGGACGAACATATGCCAGTCATTGATCTCAAAACAGAAATATTCTTTTTTGTTGCTATATCCTGGTGAAAATTTTTCTTAGAATTCCTCGTATAATTTTTCAAAATTTTTATATAATAAATTTCAGAATTTTTAAGAATTTCTGTATAATTTCTGTCTAATTTCAGTATAATATCAGCGAAATTTCAGCATATTTTCAGTATAATATTAGCGAAATTTCAGCATATTTTCAGAATAATTTCAGCAAAATTCCAGTATTTTTTGAGCAAAATTTCAGCATAATTTTAGTATAATATCAGCAAAATTTCAGAATAATTTCAGCGAAATCCAGTATATTTTCAGCAAAATTTCAGCATATTTTCAATATAATATCAGCGAAATTTCAGCATAGTTTCAGAATAATTTCAGCGAAATCCAGTATATTTTCAGCGAAATTGAGCATATTTTCAGTATATCAGCGAAATTTCAGCACTCAGAGCAACGAAACAAATTTGGACGACAATACTTATGTCGTCACTGTATATTTCGATGTGGACGTTGACTTAACAATTGCCGGGTTACATCTCGGTATGAAAATAATTTTATTAGATCTTGCAATTCTATACTGATCATTATTTCCTCAGATATCATCAGAAAAGCATAGGAGAATCTGTATTCGTACTTACATGCGAACGGGGAGAGAACGCTGAACAGTATTACATTTCAACACTACTATACGAGGTACAGAATTTCGATGTTAGTCCTGTCGAGGAGGTCATGTTGACCGTGAAAGTTCCGACGCACATTTGGCAACCGAAGGAATAGCGATCGTGAATATCAACGATATTATCGGCAGGATGGACGGATACGAATTATATTGCAGCGACTCACGTCAAGCCGAATCCTCATTCACGTTAAAAACGATCGTATTCACTCATAAAGCAACGAGCTCATCGAGCATCGCGAATAATAACACGCATGCGAAATTCAGCACGCCGATAAACGTACAATCTGAAAACAGAACGTTCTACATTAATTGCACAAGTAGCGCGGTATACTGCGCACAGTTCGATTGCAGACTGTGACCGTTCTTAAGTTTCTTATACGTTGCGAAATTTCTGGTGACGCTATAGATCTACAACGATCGAATTTTCCTGGTAAGTACGATACGACCGATATAAGGAGAAAATATATGTTATACCTATTCTCTGATTGCAGATGATGTGATAAAGGATACAGACATCATATTTTACGTGACCGAAGATAGCGTTAATGTAACAAAACCTTACAATGTTACCTAAAGAGACGGTCATAAATCGGATACTATTTTGGTAGCTACGACATTTCTAGGACCACCGATAGCTCAACGAATAGAAGTGTGGATAATAGCGTGATGTTGTTAATATCGTGTTTAATAAAGGATTCTTTATACAGGGTGTTGAAAAAAAGGGTAAAATATTTTAAGGGGATTTAGTATGCCCAAAAA
>NJRL01000555.1:31277-45198 GCA_003063815.1 Aphaenogaster rudis | reverse complement strand
TTTTCTTATTAAATAATTTTATATAATTTTATTTTCATCTGTCTCTCTTTCTCTCATTTTTTCTTTTTCTCTCGTTCTCTAATTATCTTTGTCTAACAAAATGTACAAAGGAAGCAAATCGCCAGGAACTGACAGGAACGACGAAGTTCTCGTTCTTTCACTCCCGACTTCTTTCGGAGCGAAATAAGGAGTCTCGTCGGGATCAATAGTGTACGTGAGGGGAACCCTTCTTAACCGAGCCTTCCTTACGAGTTCGCTATCATAAAACGACCCGTACATTTCCGACCCCATCGTGGCCAGGTGCATGCGCCAGCATGTCTTTCGCACACGCCGACACTTTTGTGTGTCTGTGATCGTTTGTTCGGGTCTACGTTGTCTACTATTCATCATGCATGCTTGTCCGCAGATACGGCCAACGGTTGAATGGGAAAAGTGTGCACGCGTGTGCATGCGTGCGTGCGTGCGTGCCTAACAGCCCCGACAGTTGACAGTGACCGTTAACAATATACACATAAAGTAGTCCACTTACACTTAACCACCAAAGAAAATCTTTTGTTAAAGTTTTCGTGGAAACTGAAAGTTATAACACTTGACGTCCTTGAAATAAATATAATCACTGATCACTGGAATAATTATTAGATTTTATGCTGTATATTATCGTATCAATTTTAATGTGCCGTAAAATTACAAGAATTATAATAACCCTGGCAATGATCGTTAACAATACGCACAAGGTAGTGCATCTGCATTTAACTACCGAAGGACATTCTTTTGTTGGAGTTTTCGTGGAAACTGAAAGTTAGAAACACTTGACGCGCTTGAAATAAATATATAATTACTGATTATTATATGAAATAATTATTAAATTTTATATTGTACATTAATTTTAATATGCAGTAAAATTAAAAACGCGTAGAATTATAAGAATTATGCACAAAGATTAGATTAAATTAAATTAGATTACTAATAGACCACATTAGATAACTAACGTAATGAAATAAATACTGTGTTTTTGATATTCTATTAATAGAACTATAAAACAAAGTACGTATAATTGAATGCTGTCGTTAAACACTCGTTTGCAATATCGGATTTGTAACAGAACGCCAGCGGCTTTCTCGTTTACATTATTTCATGCGCACAATGAGAAATGCTATTTTGGTAGCACTGTACGTGCTCTCTTGCTCTCTTTCTCTCTCGGTGCAAACCACCCCAGTTATACCAGTTTAGTGGACTCTCGTAACATATGGATATACTTAAGTCAAAACTCTGCTCATTTCTCTCTTCAGGTTAAATTAACACAGAACAGACTTTTTCTGGAAAGCTACAGAAAACTATAAGTTAGTAAACAAGATAGGAGGAGAAGAGAGAAGGTTTCTAGTCTTTCTTAAAAAATTTTAAACGTATTAATTATTATATTAATACGTATTAATTATTATATTATACATATTTCGATCTTTTTGCATTTTTAAATTCTGATTTGGTGATTTTATTCGTTTTAAATATTTGATATATATTCGCGTTCACACGAACACGTTTTATGATTTAAATCAAAATTATGAAAAGTCGCAAGCAGAACTTTTACTGGAACATCGCATTCGCATAGAAATGCAATTTTATTTCCGGAATGGGAATGCGACATTTTTTAGTAAAAGTTCTACTTGCGACATTTTCATAATTTCAATTAAAATTATCAAACATCATTGTTCATCACTTAAAATTAGGGCTCAGACAAAAGATTATTAGAACATATTGTATGTTCGATCTGTTCGAATAGTTCGAAGTAAAAAAATAAGAACATCCAGTTCAAATATTTCAGACAGTTCGGACAGTTTGAACTTAAGCAGTGATCGGTCTGTAATGTCAATTCGTTATGTCTGAAGTTCGGACAGCTCGGACAGTAAAGATTGAGTATTGATGCAGTATGTATTGGAAATAAAAAAGCAGTTTTTCACGAGCTTCACAAGCCTTTTTAAAACTGTCATATAATAAATAAAAATGTCAAAAAGAAAAAGTCGGGTTTGGGATTACGTCAATAAATCTGATAATAATAATGAAGCTCAATGCAATATTTGCAAAGAAATATTAAAAACGTATTCGTCGACGACGACATAATGTAAAAAAAAGTATCTTAAAAACGTATCTTTATATTAAAAAATGTTACTTTGCAATTTTATTTATTTTTATATTATTTATTTCAATTATTTTTACCCCAATTGAACAATACTTTTGAATGTATGTACACAATATTATTAGGTAATATTTCATAAAACTTTGGTTCGAACTATAATAATTTTTCGAACTTTCGGATCTGAAGTGAGTTCAAATAGTTCGAACATATTTTCAGTTCGAAATGTTTGAATTATTTGACGTTTGAACTTGAGGTTTGAACTGTCTGAACTATTTGATCACCTAATGTTTCCGCGAGCACTACCTTAAAATAAATAAAAGAAAAAATTAATAGAATTTGAAAATTTGAAATATAAATATTTAATCACTTTGATTACATATAATTAATGTATTTAATAAAAATTTATTATTAATTAGTATTTATTAAAAAAAAAAAGAAATTAAAGACCTTCTATTAATCTCAAGCAAGACAGTAATACATAAAAGATCTTTTTTTTTTTTTTTTTTTTTTTAACAATTGTTACACTACATGTAGATTTTCAGTTGAAAACAGAGAGAATTTTAAGTATTATCAAGAGTTAAGGATGGTGGGGCAATCTGCTTCGCTTAAAGTAAATATTTTTCTTATTCTTTCTTCTTCTTCTTCCTTAAGTAGAGATTTCTTCTTCTTCTTCTTCCGTGTATCTTAAGTAGAGATTTCTTCTTCTTCTTCTTTCTTAAGTGTATAATCAGGAATGTAATTCTATATACTTAATTTTATACCGGGTGTCTGAGACCACCCCTTTTCTTTCGAAAACTAAGCATTTTAGAGAAAAATGTTTCAGACAAAAGTTCCATGGTTTCGAGAGGGCCACATGATGAAAATATCAACTTGACCTTCAGTGACCTTTCCAAGGTAAGGTCAAGGTCACCTTAAATTTTTTAAATGGAACCCCCTATTTTTCATTGCATATTCTTATAGCTTACCTTGAGAACTTTTCGAAACACTATAATTAAGTATTTTTTCATTAAGAACTTTTGGAATTATAAGGTTTGAAGGTTCTAGTATTTTGACATAAAATACAAAATATCTTGTAAAACTATTACGGTAACATTACCGAAAACTTAATGTTTTACAAGATATTTTGTATTTTATGTCAAAATACTAGAACCTTCAAGCCTTATAATTCCAAAAGTTCTTAATGAAAAAATACTTAATTATAGTGTTTTGAAAAGCTCTCGAGGTAAGCTACAAGAATATGCAATAAAAAATAGGAGGTTCCATTTAAAAAATTTTAGGTGACCTTGACCTTACCTTGGAAAGGTCACTGAAGGTCAAGTTGATATTTTCATCATGTGGCCCCCTCGAAACCATGCAACTTTTGTCTGAAACATTTTTCTCTAAAATGCTTAGTTTTTGAAAGGAAAGAGGTGTACGGGTGGTCTCAGACACCCGGTATATACTTAATCTTTGTACCGAAATATACTTAATTTTTTATAAAATTACTACTCTGATTTGTGCTACTCTCCACGTTTGCGACATGTGGGCACCGCACCGGCTTCGGCGTCAGACGGAGCGCGTAGCCAGAGGCGGCACCACCGAAGGTGGTGTGGTGGAGCCGCTCCGGTATTCTTTTCAGCCCTCAATCCACAGTTCAACGCGGTCCGCAGCCTTCGACGGTCGTCCATCCGTCCGTCCGTCGCGATTTTCCTCCGTCGCCGTTCACTGTGGATTTTCGCGATCTCGATCCCGCACTTGCCATACGCATTTATTCTAGTTCGCATTTCGCAATATTAATTGACCGCATGTACATTTTTCCGAACGTTAATCCGTGGTAACAAAGCGTAAGATAAGAAGCGCGAGTGAAGAACTACGTGAAGCTACTGTAAACTCGGAGTGGACTGTTTACCTTGTTCCAATGTCATTGGAAATAATTAATCGACCGCGCGTGCAGATTTTTCGAAACGCATTCGAGAAGTGATGCTTTGGAAAGACACGAGACGGTTAAAGTTTTTATTACCGGAAGCCGCACGGTGAAATGCTGATAAGAATTTGCGAAGTTTACTCCTTTAACTGCAATTTGTCGCTTACATGTCTGCGAGAGAGTTAACCTTGTCAAGTTGCATACGTAAGTTCGCAGAAAAATAAGGCGATAGTGTTTGATGCTGTTTTGACGTATCGTGTGATGCGATAAGAATTCGAATCACGTGATTTCAAATCAAATTTATCATTTTCCATTATGTAAACACATCCTAAAGAAGAACGATAGCGAATTAAGTTAGTAATGCGACGAAATATTTGTCAGAAACGATAACAAGCGTTTTGATTACTTTTAAAAATATTTTACAATGTTAATTTTTAATTCAAACATTTGAAAACAAGGAAGATTACATTTTAATAGAATTAATTTTTTAATATTCATTTTATTGTAATTTTATTTTATTTTATTTTATTTTAGGACCAAAATCCATGGTTGAAACGTCCTGACATTTTAAATTAAAATAAAATTGGTTAGTAGTGTCGAAACAAATCTCCTCTGTGGTTTATTATTCACTGGCGAAGAATATTCATCTCTTACTTGCTTATTCATTTTATTGTAATTTTATTTTATTATATCTGACAATGTAAAAAATTGTAAAATATAATATTATATGAAGTTCAATATATTATCAGATTCAAACATTTTTAGATTATTTGTAACTTTTTAAAATTTATTATAGATTTATCTATTCTATTTTAGGCGATTATGTTTGTATAATAGTCTATTTTTAATTTTAATTATTTTTTAAATTCTTAATAGATGTTTTATTAAAATAAATAAATCTGTCGCTATTATAGAATGTCGAGAGCAATTTATTGCGCAACAGTCTTTACGATTTTTCATTTTACAATTAATTACGTCTAACGGACGCACAGTAGCTTACTTTTTCTACTCTCTGAAATATCGAGACACTTTAAAATTTGTCGCTTCCTGCCTTTCATGGGTGTCCCCTGAAAAAGCACGCGCTTAGCAGCGCGTCGTAACTCCCTAAAGTGAACAAAGCCA
Source organism: Aphaenogaster rudis (assembly GCA_003063815.1). NCBI lineage: Eukaryota > Metazoa > Arthropoda > Insecta > Hymenoptera > Formicidae > Aphaenogaster > Aphaenogaster rudis. The sequence goes on along the minus strand of NJRL01000555.1, from coordinate 40,042 downwards.
TATCCTGTCCTTCGTCAAACACCCTTAATTATCTTTCGCGCCGTTTCAAGTATTCGCCTTTCATATACGACGAAGTAAAGGCGGCTCGCGCTGTTTATAAACGATAGCATCGGCAGGAAGAGACGCCGGGATGTCACCTTCTTGTCCCAGAGGGCAAGACATCCACGTTTCGCGATGGCCGCCCTTAATTGGCTCTAATTAATGACCGGCTGTCATCAGGCTCGTGACTCACGGCGCGTGCAACTCGAGCAGAATTCTAGCATTATCGCCTCTTTACGCCGTGCTGCACGTTTACCAAGATCCTCGAGATACACAGCCTGTTTAACGTTTGACATCGCAGCGATTTCCGCGATAATTTTGAGCGACGATAAGATCGCGAGAAGTTAACACAAAATTTAAATAAATTCATATTAATATAAGATATGAAGTTCGCGTTACATTAATGCCAAGTCAATCTATGAAGTTCCGTTATTTAGAATGTATTTAGACCTAAGAGCCGGTTTATACTTGATGAGCAGAAGTAGCAAGTAGCAAAAGTAGAGCAAACGAGTCAATCAGACTTTTCTTGATCGAAATCGGATTTTTATAGTATCTTATAAATGATTAAAAAGCAGATATTATTTGTGAGATGTTTAATCTATTTCGTACGCACATATAAATTTTACAGTTATATAATTATCAGAATTATCATGAATTTATATATCGTATAAATTTATACATATTATTTATAAATTTCTTTACGTCTAGAACATTTGTATACATACTCTACATTCTTCTTATTCTGTTAAGTTTTAATTCCGAATACTAATTATATTTTGATAATTAAATTTTCCTTGACAAAAGATACATTTTTAAATCATGATGTAATCTATAAATTAAGGAAACAATGAAAAAATGTTGTTTTATCTCTAAATAAAAAATTTGGCACCGACTTCTTTTTCACTGCAGTGATATCTTTCAATTCATTATTTCCTGATATCCGATCTTCTTTATCTTTTTCCTCTTCTTAATCCACCGCTTTACATATTACCTCATTTTCCAATATATGGTATTCTCTTTTATGTTCCTTAAAATTTCTTGTTAATAAAATTAATAAAAAATTTATTATTAATAAAATTAATTTGCTGGCTTTGCAGCTGCTATACTGCTATCGCCTCGCCAATTGCGCTCTTGAACTTTTGTTAAAACTCGACGAACCTTGTTAAACTCTATAAAGTTTGTAATATGCATTCAATAAAGTTATTACTGTTATATTATATATAAAGAGATAACAAAAACATAACACTATAATAAATATAACAAATAACAGACTACAATAAAGTTTTTCAGAAAAAGAAAGAGAGAATTGCCAATATAAAATGCAAGAATCTGCAATTCTTGATTGCTGGAAATCTATATTAATGCTAGAGAAAGTAATTTCTGAGAAGTCAAATTCACAACACAAACGACGACCACACTTTTGCGGCGGCGAAATCGTTTGTTTGGGCGATTAAATTCAACGAAATGGGTTTTAATCATTGTATGTGGAACCGCACGGAATTTACTCGCTTACATCGAGAACTATTTGTCTAGCGGTCAATTTCGCAAGAACGAATTCGAACTAGTTCGTCGTCGGAGGGAGGAGAGGTCTGGGTGCGCCGAATTAAGTCGCGACTAACGGGGGATGAATCATCCCCCTCCAGAATACGGCGAATCCAGGCGATCGATATCAAAGGCATCTTCGTGCCGCCGCTGTCGCCGCCGCGCCGGTACCTTTCCGCGTTGCATTCTTGAATATTAAAACAATATCGATCCCGCGATACCGGGAACAGATGTAACGATCAATTATGCAGCTGATGTGAAACGACCACTCGACACGATCAAGTCGAGCTTTCGCTTTCAAATGCGATGAGATGCATAACCCGTCGGTCGGGCGCAAGGAAACATTAACTTCCGAAACTAAAATTAGAATAGCATAAAATTTGAAAATATTAATTATAAACAATTCAAATTCGAGATAGGCCATTGACGGTCATAGCAGATCTTAGTGCTCCAATAATTTAAACATATCGCGGTCTAGTCAATTTTAATGATTAATTATAAAAATAAATATTAATTAATTATTAATTTTTTTAATCAAGAAAATAAAATTGCGCGGGCCGAAAAGTATTTATATCTAATTCTTATCATACGTGAGCATGGCGTAGTCGTGTCTACTTTCATACCGTGTATCTTCTGTACACTTCCGGTTGCGACAGTCGCCTCATTGTGTGCCCTGCTGAAATTCCGGACAATAAGAGAGGCACACGTTAAGTTCAGAATCGCAGTTGATCTTGCCTTTGCATTGTTCCATTCAAGATTGACGCGTGGGTACGATCTTCGAGATATTATCATTGCTAATAGAAACATTTATATTTAACAATTACCATCAATTACGAATATTTTGTGAATTTTTACTAAGAAACATCTGACTTTAAACTGTTTGGATGAATTGGAAAAATTATATTGTGACTACCCAGTGAGAAATGACTAATTGGAATTCATCGAATCGACATTGAATCGACGTCGAAATCATCGAAATTACATCAAATTTGATGTAATTTCGATGATTTCGACGTCGATTCGATGTCGATCGATGAATCATTTCTCACTGGGTAAGAACCGTAAAAGAAATAACGAAACAATTCGGGAACTTGATACCTTTTCTTTTTAATTGGATAGAAATTGAAATAGAAAAATAAAGGGTTTATGAGCCAAGCTAGGTTTTGATGCTTAAAATTTATATCCAAATTATTCTAAGTATAAATAAAAATAAAAAGAAATGTTTTGACTCAGATTAGGCCATCCTCAGTATTAAATATAAACAATTAAATGTCAAATCGTATAATATTTTTCAACAACGCAATTGCGTGCGACAATATGTTAACAACGAATGTGTATGTTATACGATTTGATATTCAATATTTAACACTGAGGACGATCTAACAATGGTTATTTTATTTTTGATAGAAATCATTTCATCTACGACGAAAGATCGAGACGGAAATCATCCATTGTGATCGTGAAGAAATCGATTCTCATCGAAGATGAGAAATCTGGTGACGCTAGCATGATCGGTACGATTAGTGTCCTGACTCTCTTCCAAATCCTCGGCAATCTCGAGGCAGTCAGTGTCGTGAACCATCATCCTGACGATGAATACGTCCTTGAACACGAAGTTCTTTGCAAGGACGCGCTCGCTGAAGCGAAAAAACTGGAGACATATCTTGGTAAAAATTATTTTTCGTCAATAATATTACTAGCGTCATAAGACTAGTGGGAAAATTAAGCAGAATATTGAATTCTCTTAGAGGCTTCCTCAATATTATTATTCGGTATTACTTTATTTATAGAAGAATATAATATTGTTTCACATTAAAAGAAATTATTTTGTAAGCATTTAGTGTCTAAGAAAATAATTTTTTATGGATATAAAAATTAGGATTCATGTACGATATACGGGGTATTTTTTAATGTATAAGCTACATTTCAGGAATTTTATGTAATACTCTTTTTACTAATTTCATTTTTCTTTAACAATTCATTTGACTAGATAAGATTTTCTTTTTCATCTCTTTAAGTTCAGGTCCCATTAAATATCGATATCGAAATAGCTAAAAAAGTCTCAAATAATAAGTTAAATATGAAAGGACTCTCGAAATTAAAATATAGGTATAAAAATTAGGCAAATGAGAGTACAGCGCGGAACTCGGTGCGCAAAGAATTCAACAAATATAGTTATATTCTTTAAATTAAAAATATATTCTTAAGTCGTATGTTTCGGCTTCATTTAGAGCCATCTTCAGCAATACAAAAATCCGGGACGACGAATCTCACGCTCACAAGTCCACAAGACAAGCCAACGTTCCTCTGTTAATTCCAATCTTCAACCATGATTGCACCGAGAGAAAAATTTATATGATATTTGTGACTATAATGAAAAGTTAAATAATTATGGTTAGGTGCACCATTCTTATAGTTATTACTGCTATAATGTTAGTAATAATATCAAAAAAATAGTTACAAGCACCGGTGCCAACCATAATAATTCACTATAATAATAGTTAAATTATGGTATTTGTAACTATTTTTTTGTTATTATTACTAACATTATAGCAGTAATAACTATAAGAATGGTGCACCTAACCCCATAATTATTTTACTTTTCATTATAGTCACAAATATCATAAATTTTTCTCTCAGTGTGGATAGACAGGTGAAAATTAAAATTTTTAGTGACTGAGGTCTAAATTTCATAAAGTAACGATTTTAATAAGTTAGAAAAATGCCGATTCAATAGAAAGAAATAACAAGGCTGACTTACCCAGCAAACCATGAGCGTAAGGACATTCCGAAATAATATAACAAGTTAATAAATGTCAGATTATAATAAGATGTGCAGAATATATTTTTAATTTAAGAATATATTTTTAATTTAAAGAATGTAACTATATTTGTTGAATTCTTTGCGCACCGAGTTCCGCGCTGTACTCTCATTTGCTTAATTTTTATACCTATATCTCAAATAATAATTTTGTTAAAGTAAAATTATCTCAAAATAAAATAAAGAAAATTAGTTGCTATTTTTATTTAATCTTAACTTAATAAAAAAGTATATTCATCCCCATTGTTTATAGAAAGAAACTATCTGCGCGCCTCGATGTTCTTGTCGAGGATAAATTGAAGAAAGTGAATTTGTCGAGGAATCTATTTCTAAAGCTTCCAAATGTTACGATATACCCTGTATATCTCATGACAGAATTCTTGGTGGGGCTTTTTTTCCAATCTAGCCCAGTTGCTAAAAGCGTCGCATTAACGCTCTTGTCTGACTCCTACGACCGGTCTATAAAGCTTCCTTACGGTACACAGAAATGTATTTATCTTACCGCCAAGAATAGCTGCTTTGATCCACCTAACCAGCGTCGCACGATTGACGTTTCGAAATTTTTGTTCTGCCAATCGCACTCTAGCCGGCATGGACAAGAGAGTAATGCGCAAATAACATTCGCGGAGAACAGAAGGTGCTGTTTTCGCATTTAAATCATAGCGATACTCGCTGTTTTATTTTTAAAAATTTTGTTTAATGATTTAGTCTTACATATAGTTTGCACGCACCTCTATATATGCATCATAAAAAAATTTACACTTTTAATATAGTAATATAGTAACAGATTTCATCGAGTATTAATTTACTTGAGGATTAATTTTACAAAATAAATTTTTGTCCATTTTAATACGCTGGAGTCGATAATACCAACTCATCAACAAGTCATTCTTTTAAATTGCTGTTCTACGTAACGCAGTTTCAGTAGTTCGTTAATACACAAAGTTACGTGTGTGTTACGTTGCGTATTTACGATCAAAATTATCCGTTACTACAAATTGAAGTATAATAATCGAGATGTGAAATGTGTCGTATACTTTTTATTGTTAACATATGAGAATCCAATTTTCCGATCTTTCGTTGCGATTTTTCTATTTAGCCACGCTTTTTCACACGAATAATTTTGTATGTACTCCGTTGTTCGTTCACGTCGCATTGAGGCACCTGACGACGCCGCTTGCATCGTAACAATGCGGCCAACTGAGCACGTGGCTCTCATTACAATAATTCAAATGACCGAGGAAGTCGATGATTACCCTCCTAATATTATTCGCGTGAATTAGGAATTGTCAGCCGTGCAGTCCTAATTTCTGTAATTCAATCCTTCAGTCATGGCTCTCGGAGAAACGTCGCGAGGAACGCGATGAACCTGTTGCTTATCACATGTGCGAATTTGAAACTATTTCGTGAATCTCCAATTATTTAAGCGGCAAAAAAACTGACGATTATAATAATATCATTATTATAATGTCATTGGATGTGCGCGGTTTTTATTTCCTACGATTTAATTAACGTTCTCTTCGTCAAATATTATAAATACGAAGGATACGCGGTCGCTTATCGTGATTGTGGAATTAGCACGGTCTAACGAGGCATCGATCTCGCGAAGGCGAAACTTACAATGTATTCGCGATCGATGTCGATACGGCGGCGCGTATCGCTATCGTCGCGGGCAGATAACTCGCCATGTCCGCGACACGATTTCATAAAAGGATTACGCAAGGGAGCCTCGAGACGTTAATTAACGTGAATCATAGATGCGGATTCGACGCGATTGTCATGTATTTTAATCACAGTTGCTGGCATCGAGGTTAATGAAATATAATCCTTAATTAATAAGCGGCCGGTGCGCTCGGCTTCATTATGCCTGAGAAATACGGCGTCCCGCCCGTGTCATTTTGCTCGTTTTGCGACGAAGATTGTAGATATTAACCGATACGGCGATTTCCTTTTAACTGACAATTTTTCTTTAGCACGAACTCTTTTATTTTATTTAGAACTCTAGAACTACCAAAGCAGTCAAAACGAGTTTGTAATTTTTTTAATTTGTCAAATTTGTAACAGTGTTTTTATATATATATAAAAGCACCGTTATAAATTTGACAAATTAAAAAAAATTATATATATATAGTATACTTCAATAATAATAAAAACTATACAGTATATTATATAGTACTGTATATATCAGCATATATACTATACAGTGTATAGTATATTGCTATTTAAATATACTATATATATAGTATACTTAAAAAATATACCATTATATATTAAGTATACTATATATTATATAGTAAGTATACTTAAACATACTATTATATATTAAGTATACTATATATATAGTATACTTAAATAGTAAAAATTAATCGTCGTAGATCTAATGTTAATTCTCTCGATTATTCTCGCTAATCGCGTATAACGTTTGCAGGACCCATTCCAGGATGCAAGCCTTGTTCCCACTCTGAGATGACTTACTGCAAGAATGGCAGTATTATCAACGATCATTGTTGTTGCGACGGCAGTACCAACAGTAGGTATTCGAGCGGGTGCGATTAATTAATAATGAACAATTAAAAAATATCTCAGATAAAGCGCGAGCAGCTCCGCAACTCGCTTTACGATGTGCTAGCGAAGCGGCGCGCGATTTGTCCCGGCAGCGACAGCAGGCCGATCGAAATCGGCTTAACCTTCCCAACGACGGAAGTTTTGTTGTGTTTTTCCGCTCTCGTCCTTCGTTTATTCACGCAGCGAGAAGTCGTATGAAAAACTACGGTCCCCGGCCGCGGCGAATTCGTGCGTGAACAATCGGCCGTGGCGAGCGAGCGAGCGCGTTGTGCAACCGCGCTTCACGGAAATTTAGAGCAACGGCAATGATAGTGAGCGCGCGGATCGGCGCAATTTCGCGATTTGCACAATGCCAACGCGAATCGCGCGACGTAATCGCAATTATTTTTAGTCGATGCACTACGTGCCGTTACAGCTCGGATCGCGTGTTAATACCTCGAATAACCGTGGGATCGACAGTTATGCTTGTCCACATTATGGAATTCCCCTCGGTATACCTCAGAGGTACCTTCAGAAAGCTTCGAAAGCTTAAAAATGATTTGCGTTGCTCAAATATAAACAACAGGATAATATAAAAGTGTACTAAACTGTCAGTAGATATATAACAAATAAATAAATTTTAAGCCTTTGGTATCAAGCGTGTCATACGGTCCCATTTAAAGAAATGCACTAAAATTCATAGATTTGTATGAAAAAAACGAATTTAGTTATATCATTTTATGTATAAACTTATATTTTTTATATTTTATTAGAGCAAGATTTATTTTTTACATTGTCTTTCAATTATTTAATTAGTTTATAATAAAATCTATTTTGTTATTAATGGAATTTATTGACAGCGCTTACCACGTAAACGCGTAGAAGACCTTACAGTATCCGAGAGATTAAAGATTAAATTCGAAGAAGAGTGCGAAAACTAAATAATTACTAATTCCCAAATTTAAATTGTCATAATCATTGTAAATTGCGATTTATCGTAAGTTATTTTAATAACCGTCGTTGTAAACTAGATATTCGCCATGCGGTTTACCGACGTAAGGATCATGATTTCTTTATGCGCGAAGAAGACTTTGATTCTCTTCTGCTGAACGGAAGGACAGTCACCTGTTCAGGAAATCATTGCTCGTCGTAATGAGTTATCCTTGTCTTCCACGCGCGCGTGTAAGATCTACCGAGCGATTCACTCGCTCGAGTCATCGAGCGAGTCGCTTGAGTATTCAGCGCGTTTCCCGAACTCCTCGCAGGACTATCGTCCATTGACCTGCACCACCTTTGCTCGAATTAGCACGGTATAACGCGCTATTCCTGCAACGATTGCGGATAAATTTATTTCAAAGTAAATATCAATTTATAATGTTAACAAGTTTGCGCACCCTTATATATTTCTCAGAAGAAATAAATATCGATATACTTATGTGTGTGAAGTTAGCCCCGCACTTTTTGAATTATATATTTTTATGAATTGCGCTGAATTGTGCTACGTTTGTGCCGTATTGTGCCGCAAATCACAACTCTGTAACTAAAAGCGTACTCAAGAAAATAAAAAAAAACAAAAGTTTTTAACAGCCCCGCACTTTTCGAATTTTGAGTTTTTCTTTATTGTGCCGTATTGTGCTATGTTTGTGCTGACTTGTGCCGCAAACGCGAGATCGATAACTTCAATAACAATAAAGAAAAGAAATAAAAACGAAATTATACTAGCCCCGCACTTTTGCTCAAACAAATCCATTTTTTTTTAATGGAAAGGTGATAATTTGTGCCACGTTGTGCCGTCGAAAGAAACTCGATATCTCTATTC
>NJRL01000554.1:93476-121624 GCA_003063815.1 Aphaenogaster rudis | reverse complement strand
TGATACATCTCGGTATCCGAATGCCTCGTAAACCTAAATTACTTAGAGGAGTCACGATTGTTTCTTCGATCTTTTCTGGGCGCGAGTACTGGAGGAAACCTCCGGAGAGATATTGCTTACACATCTACAACGTAGGTTGTCGTGGAACAGGTTACAGGCTTAATGGGTCACCGAGCAAACGCTTGTTCTCCAATCACCGTGTAGGATCGATCGTGCGAGTACGCGTGTTCGCGCCTATCGAGTGAATAACAATCGAGAATAAATGGCGAAAAATGCATGCCTCGTAATTGAATAAATTAAATTGTTTTGTGCTGAGAGACGCGACTGCGATGAGTATTGTTCCTATCCTCTCGCGACATTTTATTGTACTGAAAGTGAAAAGTAAATACCAGCAACTAGAAAATTGAGGATAAATAGCATCTCAATTATGAAATTTTGGGAAGAAAAGTGAATCGATTGTATAAATCGACGAAACAAACTAATGTTAAGCATTTGTAGTTATTATAACAAACTAATATTAAGCATATGGTAGAATGGAATGTACTAGAACATAGTTAGAATGTACTGTAAAATAGTTTTATTAATGAAAGTGTATTGATACAAAAAATGTGTCGTAAAGTCATTATGACGTAATTATTAATTTTAGAAAAATGTCTAAGTCGAAAGAATATAATTATCATAATCTATTGTATTAAATCTATATAACTATTTATTATAGTTATTTTACTACAATAACTAATGAAGTGATGTTAACATTCAGCCTCACATTTATTACCGTGATTCTATTCTAACTTGATAATTCTCGGTATTACTTTCGTCCTTATGACTTTATAAAACTAGTTGCGGGTACATAACTTCAGAACATTATAGTTCTTCCCAGAACTTTTATTTTTTTCTCAGTGCAGAACAATCGTTGCCCAGATAAAAATGCGTCAGTATTGTTTCAAAAATAAAATTGTATTAGGTAGATAATAATTTTTCTTTCTGATATATACTCATGAGATTTTAAACAAGATATCCTGAATTCTCATGAGTTTTTAACCAATCGAAAGTTGACTTTTCCGAAGAAAAAATATTCAGGAGATCATCATTTTTCTTATAACTTTCATATATCTTTATAATTAGATCTCTAATTAAAATTTTCTTAAAACAAACTCTACTTAGAACTAACTGAAAAAATTAATTTTGTTCTTGGTTTACTTTGTTAACTGAAAAAGTTAACTCGTCATCTATTTGGCTTCCCGAAGGGATTTAGTTAGCGAAAAGTCCATTTCTTTTGATTACTTATAACTCGAAAATTATGGTCGCTAAGAAAAAGAAAAGTCGACTTTAAATTGGCCAGAAGAGATCTGTCGTTGAGACAGCATCCGGTCATCTCATTTTGAGACATGCTGTACATAATGTCTTGCTGCATTTAAAACTGTCATAAAAATCAAATACGCAAACAAGCCTAATTTCGCATTCATCTTTCTGTCCGGGCTCCAGTCAAAGGTTGCAACGCATAAATAACTCTGGCAGTCAAAGGGTTAATTGTCGCGGGGCTGGCTACAGCTTAATGCTTATAGTTTAATGTCCGTCCGTCAACGTGGAAGGTCGCGATCGCCTCGAGGGCACGTAACTTTACGACGCGACCCGCATTAATAATCGCGCCCCCCTCGCTCTTCCCTGCCCCTACGTCCCTCTAATAATATAAAACGGCCGTGCGTACTGATCTCACTCTGCTCTTTCCTTATCTGTTGCAGCACTTTCTACAGCCACCGAGGAGGATGTGGGGGATGGGCCCCAAGGGCACGACAACGACACCGGTGAGTGATTTATGATTTCTTTGAGGAAAAGGACCCTGCGTTCCTTTAATTACTCTTTTCGCCTTCACGCGGATTTGGAATCAATTATTTAAAAGTGCCTTAAAGAGGTTCTCCAGCTTAAAAAAGTGGAGAGGAGTCATGTGACTTTTCATATCTTTTAACACAGGAGCTTTTTAGTCATTACCATCTTTAAAATAATAAATAATAAAAATTTAAGCAACAAAAACGATAATTTGTTATTAAAATGAATTTTTTAATATTAATGAACATTGATATGGAAAAAATTGAAAAAAATTAATTATAATGATTTAAACGTTTAGGTATTAATAATTTTGACAGAAACGCCGGAACAGAGTATTTATTCACTAGTATGACGTCATATATAAAGAAAATTGTATATAATTTATGTACATTTCATACTCTTACACGAAAATAATACGATGAAACTTCATTTCTTTAATTCCAAAATCTTCTTTAAACTCCATTCCTTCATATGAATATAGTTTTCCCAAATTCTTATATTTTGTTTGCGATTAAATTACTTAAAACTTTTGTTCTCAAAAGATTTAATGCTATTTTAGAAAATTATTGTTAAAAAACTGTACGGTAAAAAAATTTTAAAATATTCAGGAACGCCTAAATATTAATCATAAACTTAAGCCGGTATTCATAGTCCGTACTTATATTTAAGACCGTCTTAGGTACAATATTAAGATATCATAAACCAATCATAGAGCCGCGTATTAGCGTCTTAAGACGGTCTTAAAATAAGAATGAACTATGAATACTGGCCTTATTCTCAAAATTTGATCAAGTTTTTATATTTTATATTATAAATTATATATTATATATGTGAGAAGACAGGAGAACCTCCTTAAAAAAAAAATCGACTCCCTATACATTGGTATCATCTGCAAGGCTGCGAATCGGTCGGCACCACAGTGCTGTATAATTTCTCGAGTAGTCCTCCGCATCGTTGACAGATTTATTTGGCATTCGCCATTTTTTACATCTTTGCAATCGCGAGGAATCGTAAAAAAAAGAGGAAGAAGGAAAGAAAAGAGAGAGAGAAGACGAAAGGAACGGAAGGATCGTGAGACCGCGCTAGAACTGGGAATTCATGAGGAGACATTTCGTCAGCCATGTTCGTCGGGATTTGGTCCAGGGTCGACTGGTCCAGTTTCCGAGTGAGCGGCGGAGATCGATGCTAAAATATTAACGCACGTAAATCCACCGATTGATGCACTCGGCCAGCGACCGTTGCGTCCGCCGATTGAATCGCAATTAGTTGGTTCATCGCGCCGGTGCGGCCCGGTATGTTCGATTAACCGTACCCAAATACCGACACGACTACCAGGAGCAGGTCCGGCGGAATATGTAATTTTTGCGGCGCGAAAATGTGCCTCGAGAAATTCTGTCGTTATAACTCGCGCCAGTGAGTGATTAATTAGCGCCCGGGACAGAACAGTAATCCCTTCCGAGAATGCGCGAACGCGGATGCCCGTCCGATCTCGCGTAATAAAGATCGGTCCCAAGTACAGTTTGTATTGCTTGCGACAGACCAGCTGTCATGGTAATGGCCGATGCACACGCGTGCACATGCATATGCAGGCACGCAGGTTTTTGCGTTGTCGCTCGGCGAAGTGAGTCACGCCGAATCTACATAGGAACTGATTTCTCAGATCATCAAATAAAGAAAAGTTTATATAAGCACGTGGACGATGTTATGTAAAAATGACTTAATCTATCAATCTATCAGCTTTGATCGCGCGCGATACATTAAGTTGTAAAAGTCCACCGGGACGTAAATTTGTAGCGCGGAATAATGGTTTGAACAAATCCTAAATTATTAATAATTTTTTGGTAAAAATTAGCATAACCCGAAGGTTGCATGTATAATTAACATTTTTGTGTTTTATGTTTCTATACTTATCTTCGGATTGTCACTCACTTTGGATTACGACGTCTGCAGAAATGAATAAATAAACACGGCGAATCGTTCGTTTAACTTATGTCCACACAAATGACTTTTAATGAAACCGCTTTATTGCGGATAAAACGAGAAATATGCCGTGTTATCAGGCCCGACATATCTGTTGAAATAATCTTCAGAATCACATCTAGGTTTATTAGGTGGAAATTTTTGTATTTGACAACGACTTATATTTAATCATTTTACATATGTTAGATTGATAGCAGAGTTTAATGACACGTTTTATATATAAGCTAGTCTTATCAATTATTCCTTGAAATTACTTGATATTACTTGAAATCAATAACCACGATTCAAATTACAAAAGTTGTTCGCGCATATTTCTTTAAATCTAACAAGATGATTGATGCAGATAGATATAATTAGGCTCTACGTTTTAAAATACCAATTTTCTGCAGCGTTTATAACCGTATTAGCAATTATTATTAGTTTCCCTATAATTTATAGCAGCTATTATATGAAGTTAACTTTACTTCGTGACAGAATAATAACTATAGTAACTAACTAAAAAATATTTAAAGAATCATACTATATACACATATAAAATACATATTCAAAATATAATATATGCATATTATCAAATTGCGCATGACATATAAAATTATAAATAAAATTCTATATTTTAAATAATTTTTTTTAATTTTTTAAAATAATTTTTCTATTGTGTTAATTTTTGTAGCGGGTAAATTGAATCTTCATTATCAATATGATAACAAGAAAACTGCACGGTAATACATTCCACAAAATTACAATCTTGACGCCCTCTAACGAAGTATCCAAGTATCAACTCTGTAGTCCTGGCGAGAATACTGTAGATAAAGTAGGAAACATTCTATTCCTCAGTCGGTAACGTAACTTCCCTTTTTGTTATCGACTTACGGTATCTGCTGTTTTGCAGCTATTGATTACATCGCATTCTTTATTTGATAACTGTCATACGTGATATTATAGACTTGCTTAATCGATATCGATTTCATTGGATAATTATTATCATTTGCAGCACATCATAAACGAAAGAAAGAAATCTATTTTATACATACGCACACACATACACATAATTTGTATACTGTTAAGTTTTTATATTACTTTATTAAATTAATAACAGCTGTGATTATGTATGTTAATAAGTTTTTATATTACTTTATTAAATTAATAACAGCTGTGATTATTTATGTTAATTTTAAGGATCTATTAAACATAAAAATTAAAGAGAGACTCTAAGTACATTTTCCTAACTGCCAATAAAGACATGACAATGGAAAATAATTTAAGAGTATAGACATTATCGTTAAACTGTCCGATAAATGTTTAAACAATGAGCCTATGCTAATAGGCATGTAGCAGTATTAAATTCATGACTTATCCAGATATTTCATAGATAAACATACATATTTTTACGGCGCAATAATGTTACATATATATTGCTGCAAAACTACATTTTTTTCCATAGTTATCATCTGTATGGATAATCAGACATAAATGATAACTATGAAAATACGGCTTTTTAAATATACAATATTTTATTGCATTAAATATGTTCATATATATAAGTTTTTTTAATTCCTGCATTGGACTGCACTAAAACTTCGAATCCCTTCTCGCTTTCGCTAAATTTCAAACACGTACTTATTTCACTTTAAGGTATAGAGAGTGTATATTAGTTCAGCTATAAAATCAAATCTTTTATCTACAAAACATCTGAATAATAATAAATAACAAAATTAATACTATATTATAGGCTAACGATCTAACACTGACAGTCAGACAAATTTCCGATTAGTATACGGTCTTTAATAAGACTTTGTCGATGTTCCTTTAGATATTATTTGATTCTGTATTATGATATTTTCATAGTCTCAAGATTAATGTCTTAAAGAGTTACTTTTATCAATTTAATTAAATAGTACATAATAAATTTGTATAAAATAATATATATAACACACACACAATATAGTGCAGTATCACTACCGTCCAACAAAAAGCAATTACTGCGCAATTAAAAAATGTGCAAATCAGATATCAAAGCTATTTCAAGCCGATACGTAGTTGGGCTTAAGAGCAACGCACGCATCGCAATATTGTGTAAGATTGCAATCTTACGAATTAATCAAGCTTAAGAAGAATTAACTTATTGTTAGTCAGATACTAAAGATATCCCGAGAAAATTTACAATTATCTTTGACAGTATTATCAGTAGCGTTTGCGTGACATTGTATGTAACGTTAATATCTAGAACACTCAAAATGGAAGGAAGACTATCTGCTTCCTATATTTCTTGCGAAGTCTCCGACTTGTTTCTAAAATTTAAATTTTCCTCAGAGTGGCGGACACTTTCATTGAGAGAATAAAATTCAAGATATTTTAAGTTCATTAAGTACCTAATAAGTTCCTTAATATTGAATTCGAAGGACCTAATCCTTGAAGGATTGAATACATTGATCCAATTCAATTTCTCAAGTATCTGGAATTAGTATAAATCTTATCTCTCATTGCGAAAATTACATTGTGCTTAATCTTCATAATGTGTTTTTCTCGAAAACGCCCACGAAAAATCGTCCACTGAATGTCAAAACACTTGTGACGTCTGGTGCGTTGCAATACTGTTATGCCCGAGATGCCTCGTAATATTAAAGAGTATGAAATAGTGAGTATGTGATGCTGCCCCACATAGACTAAACTTTATTAAAGCAAAGGTTGCGCAAAGCAGAGATATTGCTACCGCGAATAACAAACACGAACTATGCTTTCTCGAAACTCGAGAGGGATCTTCGCTTTCAAGAATGTTGGAATGTTTCCGAAAAATGGTTATTAAAGATTGAAGTTCTTTGTATGTGATGTTAGTGATGTTACTACGTTATAGCTGAAAAAACAATCGGAAGACAATCAGACAAAAGTCAGTAGATGAATAAAAATAAGTAAAAATAAAAGCTCTGTTGGAGTTATAAATTTTATTGGCGCTACCGTTAAAAACTGTCTGTTTTTTCTCTGACGAAAACACGAGATTTTTATTTTGAAATTAAAAAATTGAAGATAATTTAACGAGATTAATTCAATTTTAGATAATTTTGTGAGATTAATTACATTTTGAAATAAACGATTAACTGCACGTACAAATTTTGGGATGGAGTTTGGTAATTTGAAACAATAAGGTACGAGATTCTAAGATGAAAAGTTATAGAAACAATACTCGTGCATCCTTAACCAGGACTACAGCATGTCGATCGTTTGTTCTATTAATGCGAACCGCCTCCCGCGGTTCAATTGTCGCTTAACCTCCGCTCTGGACAAGACGAGACGCGGACAATAAACGCCAGCTGCGCTTCCCGGGTGCCACGTGATGGTCATACTGATACTTCTGGCAGCAGAGAGAAGACACCACTTTTCGACGCCACCTCTGCGAATTTGCATTGTCATTCGCATTCATTTTGGCACTCGTCTCAAAATTACATGAGATTATCAAATTCCATGATGCAACCCCGTTTCTATGTTGATGTCTCTTGAGAAAGTAGAAAGAATGATCAATTTAGTTTCTGACTGGAGAACGTATGATGCACGGAGAAAATATTGTAGTGCAAATTACATTAAAAATATTATTTGTAAATATATATATTTTGCTGTAAAGCTGGAGAGAATATAACGATATTATTATTTATTACTATATATTATTGAAAATTGGCAATCAGTTATATATATTTTTTTATCGATTACATTAATAAAGTTACATGATACATTTTTTTTATTTACAAAAATGTATGTTGTGGAAAACTATGTTGTTACATAGTTATTTTAAACGATGCTAGGATATACAAACTTACAATGTTTATAACAATGCTTATGCAACGCTGATGCAACGCTTACGCAGCAAATTTGTTTGTTACGTCTGAAAGATTACTATATTGATATTGTGATTATTGCTATAAACGCACAAGATTGTAAATTTCTTTTCTTCCTTCCTGGAATTTTTGAAATTATATATATTAAAATATTGAAACAATTATATACAATAATTTTTTCGTAAAAATATAAAACGTATATAATATCTGTGTATAAAAATATCGCAATTTCCCTCATAATGTATACTTTAAAATAACAAAAACATTGTTGCGATCTTTACTAGAATATTTTCTCCATGTACCTATACAAACAAAATTGACAAGATTTTTTCTAAAGAAGAGAGAGAGGCTTTCACAATAATAGTACTTAAAAGAGCTTGCTAAAAAAATGAAGATTTTGCTATACCATTAAGAGAAATATTACAACTATTATAAGCCTTCAGATTTCTAAATTAAGGACGTACAGTGAAAAGATCTTTCTTCATGTGGAAATAATTTCCTTCTAGAAACATTTATTATTGCTCAATAATTTCATAGGAATTATGTTGAGAACGTCGCGTAAGACGGTGTTTCACTAAAGATCTATCGCGCAAATAATCATGTTGATCTCCCGTTAATCAAGCTGGATCGCGGTTTGCATTGTCCCTCTCTCTTTACCGCCGCGCGTTCATTCAATATTTGCTCAAGTCACGTGCAATCAACAATCCGACATATCGGGAATCGTCGAAGAATTATTATATATCGATATTAGTCATTAACGTGCGTCGCGCCGCAATCGACGACATGCCATTTGCGTCATCGTCCAATCACGTGCGCGTTAATGCAAATTCGTTCGCTCGTTAATTTAAAGAAGAAGAAAGCGGGCGTCGATTACACGATCGGCGATTACAAACAATCGCTGCGAAAATATTTACGCTATTCACCGATTAATCGCCGTTAATTACCACCGCCCAATTAAACGCGGGTGTCTTTACGTGCTAGTTGTGCCGGAAAGTTCAGTCATTTCTGAAAGCGAATAACTCATCCGTGACGATACTTGAGCCGTGATATTTATTTACTTGTGTTATCCAAACTTGTCAAGAAGAACGATTGGTAAAAACAATTATTAATATTTTACTTATTAATATTTTATTAATAAGATATTTATATATAAGAAAGAAGAAAGAGCGAATTTTTTGACCGATTTAATATTATTGTTAAAATTAACTATATTGTAATTTATGTAAAAATAACTTTTTTATATTATTTTCTTAGCTAACACGCAGAAATATTCGCCATTTCAATATTTGTGAAGGAACGTCGCCTAGATATGTGAGAGAAGCTTATCGTAATTCAATTCATCTAAGAGATTTGTTTGTTTACTTTTTTGATCACCCGAACGAAATACAACTCTGTTATTGTAATATAAGGTGTTCGAAAGTTCCTGCATATTTCAGTGATATAGGATAGGATATTTCAGAAATATAGGACGAGTCAAATCAAAATCTTAATCTTCTTTAAATTTTAAATTTAATTGATTTAACTAAATTTTCGTTTAATTTTTTATCGAAAAGTATTTTATATATAACAGCGCTGCTATTCAGTCATCGGATCAAAAAAAGTGAAACAGTGACTGATTTTTGACATAAAAAATGACAAAAAGTAACCTTTCAGGTATTAAAATAGTAATCAAAAGTGACATTTTTAAATTAAATTTTCAGAGTAATTAAGGCCATTTAAATAAAAAAAATTAACATTTACTCTTATTTTCTCGGGTCTATCTTTGGATAGTCTAACATATAGCAAATTCTTTTCATAGTATGGTTTGAAAGTTTATAATAAGAAAAGAAGAGAGGCTTGAACGATACAAGTACACTTCTGGTGCAGTTTTATTAAATAAAATAAATAGTGCATTTTATTAAATAACATAATAAAATAAAGACTCAATGACCAAAAAAATAAAAGTTTAAACATTATTATTATCTCTTCTCTCTAGATGAAATAAAAGGATAAACATATTCATTAGATGATAAAAAATAGATAAAATTTTTAAAAATGCAATAAAAACAAAAACGTATTCGCTCTGACGAACAATTGAATACTGAGTGGACTATGGCCGTGTTCCGATATACACTACGTAACGTGAACTATAGATTTTCAGTACTGGCAGTGTATATCGGAACACGGCCCTCTCTGAACTGGTCGCGAGGCCATGCACAAATATTCTTTTGTATGTTTAACAATGGTTTTCATCTTTGCATTTTTCCAGCGGTGTGATAGATTTTATATCAGTCGCGCCGCTTGTCTTCGGTTAGTATTCGGTTTGCGGTGCAAAGTAGTCATGCTGAGACACTGGACCAATACTCAGTGAGCAATAGTGAGCAATTTTTATCAGATGAGACAATAAAAATGTGAATAGAACGCTTATGTTTTACAAAATTTTATGTCAGCTTAGGAAAAAAAGTGACTATAGTGACCCATTTTAGACGATAGTGATTTTTCAGTGACTTGTCAAAAAAAACGTGACAAAAAGTGACTTAAGTGACTGGATGGCAGCGCTGATATAAATATTTGCAGTATATTAGAATTATTTTTAAAATTTTTGTTATTTTTTTAGATTCATGGTTTATAATGGATGCAAAAATATTTTCGAAACAACACATCGCATTAATGAGATTAAATTTATTAACGTCGGGGAAAGATTTTCAAGAACATATTATAAAATTATTTTTTCCGATTTAATATACTGCATTTTGTACGAAAAAATATATTTACAGAATTAAGAAGTTTATTTTTAATGAATCACTACTATATGACTGATATATACTGAATCATACACTATTACATGTATACTGACCATTACTATATACTGAATCATACACTATTCTGCAGAATACGCAGGACTACTATATACTGAATCATACACTATTCTGTAGAATACGCAGGACTTTTGGGATATCTTAAAATCCGTTAAAATGTATTTTTATATTCGTCGTATGTACAGACATTTGGCATTTGAAAGTCATAGGCAGGTGAAACGTTTGCCAAAAAGGGTTAACCGTACGTTGTATTCTTAGCGACACCGGGTGTAAAGTGATCGTCATCTAATCCGCATCTCCTCGCAAATTCGATGATTAAGCGCTACAA
Organism: Aphaenogaster rudis; assembly: GCA_003063815.1. Lineage (NCBI taxonomy): Eukaryota > Metazoa > Arthropoda > Insecta > Hymenoptera > Formicidae > Aphaenogaster > Aphaenogaster rudis. Next base: position 110,867 of record NJRL01000554.1, on the reverse strand, counting down.
CGAGATGATAGGGGTCGATATAACAAAGTGTGGAAGAAGCAGGGGGGGACAAGGGATGTGCACGTGGTGCACGCGCGCGCCACGTGCGCTCCCGCGGGGAGTTCAGGTTTCACGTTCGACAGTCGTGACTATTTTTTGCGCGCCACGAAAGGATGTGACGCGTGTAATTGGCTCTAATTGGTTTACCAATTGTCGCGGCCAATTGGCCGATGGAAAGCCGGTCTATTAGATCCGAGGCATCGGGACTGTTTGCGCAAACAATGGATCGCGCGAATGAAAGTGAGGCGAACTGCCTCTCGCAAAAGTAAAGACCTTTGTTCTGCACCTACAGGGTGACTCTGAATTAAGTCGCGTAAGCCTGAAATGAGCGAAATCGCGCCTCGCGAACATATTCTTTAATTAATTTGTAATCAATCGTGATACAATGAACATGTGACGATTACGATAGCTTTGTTTTCTGTTAGATAATGTCACTTCGAGGAACTATTTTTTTTTCTTTTTTTTTTCATGGAAACCATTTATCTGGAAACAGATACCTCTGATTTTCCAATTCAATTGAGTCTTTGAAATGATAATTCTGTTAAATGACGCACACGTGAAATCAAAGAATACGATTTTTAATAAGTCTTATTATAATGTAATCGGAGAACGAAGTTTTCTACTTATTTACAATCTCGCGAGAACTGTTACGTAACCCGCACCGTAATATTTCGAATAATAATTAAAAGTAGAATACTATCCTATTGATTAGGCTTTTATAGCGATATAGACAAGCAGAAATACAGTAGGGCTGTGAGCTGCGTCGGAAGTTCGCTCGCTAAGACAGGCGAAAACAGACTGACTTCAAGACGAATCTTCACTCAGAAAGAAAGCTATTTCTTTGTTAACATTAGCCATAAGTAATCTATGTCCTGATATAAAAATATGTAACGATCTCGAAGAAAAAACTTTGAGTTTTTCTGGAAAGGAGATAAGGAAAGGTCAATATTTGAATGGGACGAGATTGATAAGAATAGGTCCTAACAAAAAATTTCGGGAAGGAAACGAAAAAAATTATTTTCTAATAGTTGCGGCACGTAACAGAACTCGCTAATAAGACATACGATATACTCAACTTCGTGTGAACCCGTGAACGGTGGCGGATAAAATACGGATATTTAGATTGGGATATCTAATCTTCGAACCGACTCGGCGGAAACCATACGGTTGATCTCGAAGCGCCTAGCAACAAGTCGCGTGTGTATGGGCAATGTCCTCTCGAGAGATGTGATCCTTATTCATCCACGGGACGCCGAGGTGCTCCACCTCGCGTCAAGTATACTGCCCGAAGCGAACAGATGATCTCTAAAAGAAGAATGATAAGAACTCATCGAGAGGATTGTTGAGGGGCGACTAATGAGCTGAGGAAGGATTCCTGAGAGGGAATTCCAAGTATATTCAGGACGTTAACCTATATTATCATATATGTATCTCAATTATATATTATAATCTGTACTATATTATAATATTATATTATCATTATTATATACTTATACTATATACTACATTATATATATATATATATATATATATATATATATATACACACACACACACACATAGTATAAATATACTATATATATGTATAAAATCATGACTATGTAATAATTATTATATTATAACAATATATATTCTAATATATATATCTGATAATTATATACAAAATTAAGATATATATAATAATTAGAATAAGACCGCATATATAAGATATATAATTAAGATAAATAATAGATTACATTTACTTTTTTTATTTTTTTTATTTTTGAAAGTATTGTGGTATATCCGCAGAGTCGTCTAGAACGAATATTTCCCAATTGCTTGGAATGTAATATTTCGGACCCGCATATACGTGCCTGAATGTAATGAAACTTCAAATTTAAATATGCACGTTGTAACACGAGACACGTGTAACCGCCGCGTATGCAACATCGATGCATCGCGTGCGCTGTCTACCTGGCTTTTTTTTAACGGCTTAGATGAGTTCGCAGAAAAGTACATCTTTGATTGTTCTGAAATGTGATATGGATAGTGTATTGCAAGGATTGGGGTTAAACTTTCGAATTGTCACAAATTCAAAGTTAAGAACGCGAATTTCGGGAAAAAATAAACGGTTATTAGTTGCTATTGATACATCTAGCTAGACAATGAATTAGCACACATTTTTGCGTAATTTTAACTTATTTTTACTTAAGAAACATTTTTCACTGAGATTTAGTTTCAGAATATTCAACGTGGAAAATTAAAAATGTGTAAATGAAAATTTTTCGTCCGAAGTTTATTTTACATGAAATTGTATGTGTGACATTTTATTATCTCTCATACCACAGATTCGCTATCCTTGAGATTGAAGTGTTTTATACTTCAACGCGTGTACATTTTTCGTATGAAACAATTTACATATTTACGTCGTACCGTGTGATTTACAAAATTGGCGAGTTCGCGGTTTCTCAACCGCACGCGCCGATGACGAGTTGCAAAAGCGTTGCAGGAATTGTTCGCGAAACCTTTAATGCGCCGCCATCGATAACTTCTACCTTGCCTACCGTTTAATTATGGAGAATGAAACGCTCGTTCGAACGATCACGCCGTTACGTCAGTGGAAAACGTGATTTCGCTTCGTCTACTCTTTGTCGTTCTATGTTCTAAGGATCTCTGAGTCCAACGAGGAAGTAGGAAGGATCTGCTGTTTCTGATTTTTAGTTTCTTCTTTAAAAAAAATGATTACTCGTTAGTGACGTGCGAAAAAGTAAAAATAAAGTTGATAAGAGAATCATAGTTTTAATGATAAAAAGGTAGAAAAAAAAGAAACATTTTTGTGCTTTTTTATTGATAAAAAACGAATATTACTTGCTCTACCCAGTGGAGGCTGTTTCCAGCATAATCTTTAAAACGATAATTAACATAAATATAATGTAATACTTAGATATTATCCTTTTATTTTTATTGATATTACGACCAGATTATTTCCTCGCATGCTGTCTTATAAGTAAATATTAGAAAGGAATTACTTTTGATTAAAATTTTTGAATTTCTTCGAATTATTAAACTTACTTAATATTTTTAAAAAATAGATAAGAAAATATACAAATATAATCTAACGTTTAAATTAAAAGATAGTTGAAAAATATTAAATTATTGTGATAAAAAATATCAGACGCGAATATGCGAATATTATTTTAAATAATAAAATGATATAATTGACTCTCTGATAAAGTCAGATAATAAAACATTAAAGGCAATTAAGAGTCAAGCGCTGTAGACAGTGAATACATAACATATAATGTTAATTAATAAAAAGACATGATAAACAATTGACACGTTTAATACAAAGTCATGATAAACAATTAACTCGGACGTTTCAACTCATTTTCGAGTCTTTATCAACGGATTATTTTAAATGCTACTTTAGTACTGAATTCAATTTAATTTCCCTCGTTTTTTACTGATAGTTGTACGTGCTTATTTTCGGTTGAAGATGTAGAGTTAAATAAATCAAAAAGGTATTATGACTTCGCGGAAATGAGGACAACTTGCAATTATCCGACAAACACTTATTTATAAGATTGATCGTGTATATTATTTATAGGCTCGGATACACAAGTAGGATTAATTATAAAAGCTTATCGTATTTTATTTATCTAACGTAACGTTGCGATAGGCGCGATTAAGATAATAAACAGGAATTAATTACGTCATGAAACCATCGCGTTTCTTGGGAATGTTGACGCTTATCTGTCTCTACACAAATTTGATCCTCTTAGACTTATTAACGTTATCTGAGGTTTCAGCTCGCCGATAATATCGCCCTTGTATTGTTGATTTTATGTGATGTCATTTTTTGATTACAAACATTTACGAGGCTCGACACTACCGTGTTCTTTAATAATTAAGTAGCCATATATTTTCTTGCATTACAAGGGATAACGAAAAGAATACTTAATTTCTTTCTTACAGTCTTTTGTTTTATTTTGTTGATTCAACATCACGTCATAGTGATTAATAACATCGTATGTTATATTGTGTATTAATATTATAAAACAACATAATTTATCATACTTATTCATGATTTATTATTTTTTATTTTTTATATTCATCATTTATTATTCATATTTCATAATTTGCATTTTTAGTTTAAATCTTAAATTTTGTTTTGTAAATAATCTTCTTCATAATTGGATATTAAAATAATATGAGCAAGTTTCATGATTTTAATAAACAACAACAAAACTAGTCGAACATCATGCCAATTATAATTAGAATTAGTTATAATAATTTTATTTTTTGTGATTACGCATTGAGACTGACATTGATTTGTTTACAGCGATCGACGTTGATCGACAAGCAAAAACGCGTATGCGAACATAGTAAACTTGTTTACGCCTAGTTGCGAACTCGTGACGCTAGTTTACTCTCCTGGTTCTCTACGATATTACGATTTCGAGTAAATCCGCTTTTAATCGGCAACAAGTAGCCGGTAATAACAATGTTATTTACTAACAATACGGCAGTGGAATTCCAAACCAGTTACAAGCTATTAATGTGTGTATGGGCTCCTCTTGTTGGTCTATATTTTTAAAAGATAAGAACGTGTTAGTGAACTGTTTTTCCTGTTGAAACTCACACATACTATATTTAACATGTAAACTATATTTTTGATCCTTAACCCACGAGATACGATATTAATATCTATTTTTTTCTTTTATAGTTTAATTATAATCTTTGTAAACTTACTTTTATGATTTTCTGCCTTTTTTTAAAAACTAAAGTCCTAAAAATGGAGTCTGAGACAAATATGACGGGAACAAACGAATCATCGTCTTGAAAACTGCGGTCGGTATCATATACCACATCTCATGGGTTAAGGGTTAAAAGAGTTAGCGAGTTTTACGTTATGTATAATTAACGTTTAGTTTTTATTTATAATTATCTTTTAGTCAACGAAAATCATAAAAGAGTAAACGATATTTTTAAAATACTTTTTCCACGACCACGTCAAATTTTTAGCGACTCTCGGACATTCTGTATAGTACTCATACATTGTATTTATATACTTATAATAATATTGTGCGAATAATTTGTGCGAATACTTTCTAGCTCCTGGCAGCTTTCCTTAGATTTAAAACGAAGAGAAAGTGTTCTCGCTTGTCAAGAGGTCGAGTTTCGGTTCTTGGATCAGCTTCCGGACTTGTATACGGCACTTCTCTCGTCTTCGAGATTTCCTCCGGATCGGCGTTGGGGAACTAAACTCGGGATTAAATTGAATCGCGTGCAGCCGAAAATAATGCCGCTTTCGCCCTCGTGCATTCGGATATAAACTCCGCGCTCTGCCAGGCCACGGCTCGAAAATAGTCGCAACATTTAGGGTGGCAACCCGTGGCTTTTAGAGCGACGCACGCGTGTCGTTGTGACGCATGAACCTCCCCTCCTTCCCCGTTTCCCTCCCTTAACCCATAAACCAATTCGATTGGCTCTTCTGAAGAAAATTATTACGAGTGACTGGAGGCGAGAAAACTTTAATTTAAAATTGAAAAGGGTTAATTTTGTTGCTTTCTGGCTTATTTTCTCTGAAAATTTAAAAAAATAATTTATTTTTTTACATACAAAATGTTTTAAAAAAATCCAAGTCTTTTGGCCTACCACATATGTATATATATATGTTAAAAGAAGTAGGAAACGTCCAATATCTAGGTCGAAAAATCAACATGTAGGTCGAAAAAGTATTAATGTCTAAGATAAAAATGAGTTTTTATTTTAGTAATATAGGTGACTTGTGTGCTTGCTTTTTATACAGAGTCATAAATCTCTTTTTATATAAGAGCAAAAACGTACGTGACGTACGGACAAATTCTCATCGTTCTTTAGAATTTTTCGTTCTTGGACGTTATAAATGTTATTGTTATTGGACAAATTTTATAACTATCCTCCGTGGTTTGTCCAAATATATAAGATAATATAAAGCATGTTATTATTACCATTAAAAGAAGTGCGTTGAATGAAAGTGATCGTGACGTACGAACAATGTCGGAGATATCCATCTGTGAATAATATCATATCGTTGAAGGCGACCCTGACATTAGAAACGCTCGGTCCAGATAAAAAGGAAGGCCTGGAAACGTCTAATTGCGATTACGTAACGCGATAATATTTTATGTCAATTTTATCTTTAGTCAGGCATTTATTCCACATTTCGACGGTGCAAGGTTAAAACATAAATGTTATTGACGAGGCACACCTGTCGCCGTGTGCGAAAACAATTTCCTTCGTTAGATGGGGAAGTCACCAGCTGGTGAGTAACACGTGAGAGACGTCAGCCGAAAAATTCGTGACCAATTGCATTACATTAATATAAATTAGCACGCTCGAAGGAACGGGAATGCGATTCAGATGCGATGGATAATTAAATTACGTGCAATGCAAAAGTGTTATATAGAGTATAACGAGACAACTTTCTATAGGACGTGCCTCGAAGGATTAATTAGTACGCTCGAGAAAATCGCAGGAACGCAACCCAGATTCGACGGAATCGTTAGATTGTGTGTTATCGAGACACGGTACAGGGATGAATCGCATAACTTGACGATTTTGTGAAGTGATTCCAAGATAGGCGAATATTGATTAGCATAACAAATTAATTACTGGATCACAGCGGCTCTCAGATCGAGAAATGATTATTTTGACAACAACACTTGAGATTAATTATCAATCCGCTGATTAATTTCACCGAAACAATTGTCCTTCTCAGATCTTTTCGTTTCTTTTTTCTTGTTGAAGATTATTATGGAATTAGTTCAAATATAATCAGATATGATAATAAATATAATAAATATACTAAGCTATGATAATAAATATAATAAGATATGATAATAAATGTGTTCGCTTTATATGTGTTAATGTATTTATACATTTTATATATAATATTATCTTTATAATATATTTTATATTATATTTAATATATTTTAATATTGTCTTTAATTTTTTAATTCCTAATTTAAATAAATAATAAATTTTTTAAAATATTTAGGGAATACATTGCATATTACGTATATATAGTTTTTATTAAAAAATTGATTATGTATAATTAAATTAAATTTATTAATTTATACAATTAAATTAAATTTATTAATTTATACAATTAAATTAAATTTATTAATTTAATTATATTAATTATATAATTCATTAATTTATATAGTTAAATTAATAAATATAATTAAATTAAATTAATTTATTTAATACAAATCATAAGTGGGCTGTTTGGAGTCAGCGCAGTACACTAACGCGCAATTTTTAATAAAACCAAATCAATATTATATACATAGTCCATTTATTAATTTAATTATATAAATTATATATAATTCATTAATTTATATAATTAAATTTAATTAATTTAATTTATTTATTAATTTAATTATACATAATCAATAATAAATTAAATTTATTAATATAATTTACTAAATTTGTTTATAAATTATTTGAAGGAAAAGAGTCATACGTCTGCAATTTTAATTCCTTCTTTCTTTTAATAAGAAAGAAGGAATGGTCATCAGTCGGTCGGTTATAAAACATTTGTATTAATATGACATCACGAAGGGGTGCGTCCGAGGAAAGTCTATCGATCATTCGATTCTTTTTACTTTGCTCGTTGAAAGACGGCGACGAAGCAGCTTATAATCTATAAATAAGTTTTCCCTGCTACTTCATCTAATGTGCATCAATAGATTCAGTCGGCGGGCCTTGAACGCGGACCACACGTTCTATAATAGTTCTCGACAAAGAATAAAATTGAACAGGAGAAGGAGAAGAAAGAGGCAATCGCTTCGACGAAATCATACGGAGGATCGATGACTCGTGTCGATCAAATCGAGCGAGTAGTTGCCAAAAGAATTTTTCCGGGATCTGATATCTATTATCGAACAAACGTTTATCGCGCTAATGAATTAACGCGCAGCGCAAGTATCCAGAAAATACCGGTGTTCGGTAATGATCTGTAATGATCTTTTTGTCCATGATTCTAAGACTACGTCACGTTCCAACAATTTTATTGACGTAAATTCGATTTTCTATTTCGAGAAATAAACTTTGAAATTTTGTAATGTGAATTGCGCGAAAGTCTATATTGTTTTGTTATTGCGGAATCGATAGTCTCGATATTTATGAATTTATGAATACATTTTGAATTAATCGCAGGTTGTTTTCGTTTGGAGCGCTTTACTTTGTTATCATAATCGTTTATTGATAGAGGTGCGCGTTAATTGAGTATCTGCAGATTATATAGCCATTAAAATCTGCAAGATTTAATCGTGTCTGTTTCTTTTTTGTTGTTTCAGATCCATATTCGTTGTCGCATCTCGGTGAGTCCCATTGCATGCGCAACAGAATTTTTCACTCTAACCCTTGTGTGTTATCGACTTAATTTAATTCATTTATTTCAGCTTCATTTATTTCATATATTTTATCTGGCGTTCCTGATTAACAAGTATAATTAATCGTCTCGGCTTCCCCTTCCTCTTCCGCCACGTCATTGTGACATTGCATGCTCTTGAACACTTGCCATTTACTCTATTTCACGTATTTCATTCTATACTTTTATTCTATTCCATCTCGTTTTAATTAATCTTATCTTAAGAACGAATTACTAATAGAGGATCTGTGCTTTGCGAAATTTAATAAGATTAAAACGTATCAAGAGTCATATTTTATTATCTATAATAATAGATAATGCATCGTTGAGAGATTAGAAAAGGTTAAGTATACGCTCAGTTTTCATGATTTTTGATTAGTGTAATCAGTCTGTCGCATTTTTAATACATAGGGTGAGAAAAAAATGTCGAGATTCCAAATATATCGAAAACAGAATATTTTTGAGAAAAATGTTTCAAATAAAAGTTTCACAGTTTTAAGTAGAAAATATAATGTATGGAAAAATCTTTTTATGCGTTTTTTATAAAATATCAATGTTATAGATATATTTTTTAAATAAAATCATATGTTTAATCTATTATATTTTGATATAAACTACTGAATTTTTTATGTCTCCATGTTTTTTCAAGTATATAATTAGAATTGAAAAGAATCATACAATTTTAGAAAGTATGTACTATTTTTAAATTTATATGCTATAAAGAGTATACTATGAAAAATATTATTATACTTTTTAAAATATATTGTGAAAAATTATACTGTGAAAAATACTATTATTTTTTTAAATATATTGTGAAAAATTGCTATATTGTATCGTATTTTTACACTTGTAAAACTTTTATCTTAAACGTTGTTTTTTAATATTTTGTTTGTGATAAATTTGAAAATCCCAACACTTGTTTTCTGCTCTTTATAAAAATTTATATATACACACACACAAAACTTGCTTTTCTGAAGACACTACAATTATTGAATTTCGTAAACGCAGTCTTGAATTTTTTAACTAATTTGATTTTGTATAAATGACAAAACTAACCGTGACAAATTCAATTGCTGGCTGATGAAACAAGATGATTTGTGCGATCGCGACAAAAAATGCAATTATGCAAATCGTCTGTCACTTATCTATTGAGGCTCAATGAAATTTGCTGGACTAGCAATTTAGTCTTGTGTAAGAGCGAGTCTCTGCGAAACGGAAAATCCCGACGATAGATTAATCGGCTTACTGCGAGATCGTCGCTTTACCGCAAATATCATTTTTTTTCTGCGCGCGTATTTTTTAACCCAACGAAAATAGAACGATTATAAAGAATCGAGAGTATCCTCAAATCGTTAATGACGGGGAGAGAAAGCAGGCCATAAATCCGATTGAATCCCGAACACTTTCGCATCTTCCCTAGTGGTTCTCAATTGATGGCCGAAAAATCGATATTTAATAACTTTCTATTCAGTCGTTTATTTGTCACGAAATTAACTATGATATAGTATGATAATGACGGCCTACCAAACCAACTTACTTCATTATTATTATGTGTTTAGTTAAAGTACATAATAATTATATAAGTTAGAAGTCTATTAAGTCGAAACCCATTAAGTGGAAGGATGAGAATACGGAGTCGGTGCTCGGGATCGAGAACGTTTTTCGGCGTTGATCGGCGCCTCGATCGGATCTAGGTCGCGGTAGAGGTCAGACGGCGGCAATTTGCGGTCGGAAAGGTCATGGCGCGATCGTTATCGAACGAAAGCAACGCGAAAATAGATCGCAGGGGTGCCCAATTGCTTTTACGAGAGAGGAGACACTTTACTCTCACTAATTGTTCATGTTTGCGCCAATTCCAGAACAAGACACTCGGGCTTTTTAATCCTATTTCTTAAATATGGCACTTTATCTCAAAACGTTGCATTTTATTTCTTCGTCAAAGAATTCTAGCTAGCGAATTAACCGTGAACAGTTAGAGAATTTGTAGAATATTTATAGAATATTATAGAATACTTGTACAATATTTATAGAATATTTTCGCTATACATCAGCGCGTCTAAATATAGACCACCGATCGTAAAGATAGACGCTAACTTGGGCACTCCTTTATATTTCCAGAATTATTCACTCCTTTTTTGTGTACATTTTTTCAATCGAAGTGATCGAGTCACGTGGTCCGCTCTGTATAATAGATACCGTCTACGTCAAAGTCGCATTTTAATGACAGATATACTGCGTATACATTTTGATACAAGCGACAAAGAATCGCGTTAGAGAGAAGGAAGACGCAAATAACGACACGTGGGGGACACCTGCGCCTTGACGAGGAATACCGCCGGAACTTCAATTGTACCAATCGCGAGACTCGGCATAATAACTCGGCTGTTTATCCATACGTGCACTTGCATTGACGTAGATAGACGCAATTACGGGAGCTCGCGTTCAAGTCGCATACGCGCGCCTGATCGTTGCGAGAACTCGCGCTAACAAAATTCGCTCGACGCACGTCAGAATTAATCCGGCCGCTAGAAACGACGTGCGAAGCGGCGCGGAAAGTTGCGTCACGGTGCGAAATCGCTTCGCACACTACTGTGACGACTAGCATGATCTCGAAATGTTCTCGGAATCGCTTCGCCTCTGCGAAAGAACGCGGAACGGATTAAGATCACATTCAAACTGCATTCCTCTTTCAAGATGGTCTCTTTGCGTGAACGGTCCCTACGCACTTCCGCTAGCGACTGCAGAGCCGAAGGCATTCTTAGACCACCATTTTGTGAAAGCCTTCCTAATTTTGTCGTCGCTTTCCGAATGAACGATCTCGCGAACACCATTCCTTCGTCTAATGACTTTAGTCGAGGGTTTGGGTGGAAATTAGCTATCCTTCGAATCGAATTAGAAAATCGCTCCATTCCCAAATAACACGAATGGTCACAATGATATAAAATTGACGTCAAATTGACGTGAAGTCTTATTGTTAGTTTAGATGACATCATCTCGACCTTATCGTGACAATCTTGTGTTACTTGGGTTGTAGTCACACTCGTCAGAGGTTTAATTCTGTAGTTTTTAACGACAGTGTCGTTATCGTTACGTTGTTGCGCAGCTTTTTTACTATACTTTATTACTATATTATATGAATTATATCTGCGCAACGATAACGACATTGTCGTTAAAAGTTACAGAATAGACCTACAGCACCGGGATTCTCTAACTCGTTATGCCGTATAACGACAGTTATAACGACAGTCGCGCAGTTTTTCTACATGTAAAAAAGCTGCGCGACTGTCGTTATAACTGTCGTTATACGGCATAACGAGTTAGAGAATCCCGGTGCAGGGTCTCTATTCTATAACTGTTAACGACAATGTCGTTATCTTTATGTTGTCATTTTTCGCAGCTTTTTTACTATACTTTATTACTATATTATACCTGCGCAACGATAACGTAACGATAACGACACTGTCGTTAAAAGTTACAGAATTAAGCTTCAGGGTCTTTATTCTATAACTATTAACGACAATGTCGTTATCGTTATGTTGTCGTTACGCAGGTATAATATATGGTAAAAAAGCTGCGCAACGACAACATAATGATAACGACATTATCGTTAAAAGTTACAGAATTTAGGGGCAGTAGTGCGATTCTGTAACTCGTTATACTGTCGTTATGTGTTCATGACGACAGTTACGCAAGTATAATACATATGGTAAAAAAGCTGCGCAACTGTCGTTATGAATACATAACGACAGCATAACGAGTTACAGAATCGCATTACAGCCCCTATATTCTATAACTTAAGTTGTCGTTGCGCAGGTATAATATGGCAAAAAAGCTGCGCAACGATAACATAACGATAACGATGGTCGTTAAAAGTTACATAATTAAGGAACGGGAAATGTTTGACCAAAAATTGGTGGTGAATTGAAACGTTACCGTGAAGATGACATCAAGTTAGTTCTCCGTTTTTCCGGACGTTTCCTTTCCAAGGAAGTCCGACAAAGGATACCAACGTACATCTCTTTATTCATGATTCGACGTAGGATAAATTTATGACGGACAGTGTCGTCAAGAGGAATTTCTAACATAAATATCTTTCCTTTATTTCTAGCAACTCTAAATTTTTTGCTTCGATGTGATGACGTCGATTTCTACTCAGAATATTATCATTTTGTTTTGTATGCAACAAGCACCGTTTCAATCTTTTCTTTTACGTAAGAATTCCTGTAAATCATATCAGTTAGTTCCACGAACTTTTGGAAACTATCCCGCATAATAATGGCACAATTGTCTGAACTTGTTTTGGACTCAAGATTATTAAAAGCATCCACAATTAAAAGCAGGATTATGCAAAGAGGAGGATGCATCGCACTTTTTATTGTTTCTATCCTAATTAATTAAGTTTTAAATTAAAATAATACGATCTTCAATAATGCAAGAAAGGTTGAACTTGTGCAATATTATCAATTGAAAATAAAATAGCCAAGGATTGTTTCTTTAACCAATAGTTGGATCAAAAAATTTTTTAAATTTATTATAAGATTATAAAATTCTATGTGTAGTTCTCTATTTATGAATTATAAATTTTTATTTGTTTTATTTATATTTTATGCAATTCTGTTTGTACAGTTTTCTTATATTCTATTTTTCTTTTTGAAAATGTACTTATTTACAAATAAGTATAATTTTAATTATACTATTTTACATTTTTTAATCCCCTCACAGCTTCCTTAATACTAAATTATGAACAAGTAAAGGGCCTCACATTTTACTTTTGCATCAGAGCTCCGAAAACCCTTTGCACGGCTCTGATTAAAAGGAACTTTCCTTTTATTATTTTAGGATCGCTTTTTATAGAATATTTTATTAAAAAATTTAATCTTAGGACTTTAAAAATATTTCCTATAGTCTTGTTAATCAAATAAGATATTTCTTGCTTGAAGTTTACGCAGTGTCATTTCAATTTAATGTAGCTAAGATGATTGCAATATTTTATATTAATCAAGCTAACATTGTATCAACGAATTTCTTTAATAGGGTTTATAAATAAAATCAGGGTCTGTGTCGTCTTTCGAACGTCCTTCCATTATCGATCGATTTATTGTACACATGACGATCCGTTCCGCGAATTTGCTGTCAAATGTACGCTAATATTGTTTTCATGGCTCGTACAATCAGTTAACAACAATAAGCATTTAGGCGAGCAATAGCATGCAAGGTGCTGAGTTATGGCCGAAATTTACGACACGACTGCAATAAATTCGTGACACGCGGACGACTAAAATCCATTTGCGGTTTTCGCATTAATGTCAAGCTCAAGCGTTTGGATTTTCTTTGTCGAGAATTGGAAAACAATACTATATATCACGGAAAAGAAAAACTCGTGGACGACAAAATCTCAACATAACAAATCTGATTTTAAAACGCGAATTAATCGTCAATTAATTTCATTTCATATGATTTAATAAATATATTATAATTAATTTAGGAACTATGTAAAATTATTAATTTAGCAAAATTCAGAATAATTTTTTTAAAAATTAATACATTTTATATTTTACATTTTCTTATATATTTTTTAAATGTTTTTTACTTCTATATAATTTTTGCTTTATTTTTAGAGATTTTTTCCTAGATCTAAAATTAATCTTCTATTATTACTATTAACAGAATGATTTATCTCTCTTGAGGATCTCAAAATCTTCGAAAAGATTTACGATCGACTCGTTTCGCTCTACATATTATTCTCTCTTCCAGTTTCTTCTGTATGTTATTCCGTGTTATTTCATGTTACATATCCCATACTGTATATTTTTTATACTTCCGTTTATTAACACACACTAGGTCATTTCTGGCATATCCATATTTATTTATTGCTCGTCCATCGGTGACTTTCCCCGAGGCTAGAAAAAATAGACGCTTTTCATTACTATTAATAGTGAGAAGAGCTCAGTGTTTCTCGGAGATCTGTTCCGGGATCTCCGAGATTTCTACGGTCTACAGTCAGGGAATGACCCGAGAACGCTTCAACTAACTGCAAGCTTAAAGCGATCACGTGCGAAACGTATTTCCATCTCGACTTCTCGATAAACGATAAAAGCGGCTAAAGTCCATCGACTTATAGCGACTCAAGCGAATCAGGTCCAACGTCTTTCGCTCTCGAGAAGATGCGTTGACGCGCAAATTGATGCGTTGCGATCTGGCAGCGTTCGAGAGATACACCTTGGCTGCAGCTCAAAGTGTAATGACGGAATGAACCAACTGCATCATCAAACAGTTGGGCGGTTGTAAACACACCGATGGTACTATCAGAAACACTCGAAAGTTTCTTTTCTCGACGCCTTTTGTCTCGTGAAAAATGGCTCCTTCCTTCCTGTGCGTCAGTTCGACGTTGTAGGCGTGAAAAACGAAATGGACCTCTAAAGATCTCCGAGACTCATTCGAAAGTAGCTGTTAAAAGCTGAAGGAGCTAAGAAGTTCTCCAAGTTTCTGGTTAGATTCTAGCTAATTCTAGAAAATGTTTCTAACATGTTTCTAATATATCTGTGTGAAGTTAGCCCCCAATGTAAAATCAAAAATTTTTTTTTTGCAAACGTTTGCTCATCGTTTGTTTGCCCCCCTCTAGTTCAAAAGTTATAAGCAATTCAATTTTGGGGGGGGGGCAGCTTCACACTGGCCCCCCAATTTTTGATTTTTTGACATTGGAGGGCTAACCTCACACAGGTTTCTAATATCTATAAAAATTCCTAAAAGTCCGATCTTCACGCATGTCTCGGAAAGTTTTTTGGCATTTTTAAGAATCGTCTGAGAATCTCGAAAGCCCGCAAATAAAATTATATTAAAACTTTCCAGAAGCTTATAATGTAATTTAATAATAATATAATAACAATTTGTAATCTAATTCATTTTAGGTAATTTCTTTCGTAAAGTATTCAAGAATCAGTATCAAGTAGTCAAGAATGCATTATAAATCATATTAATTTGACAATATCAAGATTCATTTAATATAATAATAATAATAATATCGACTTTACTAAAAAGTTATGCACGTACTACATACTTACAATTTTAATATTTATTTGATCATTATAAAAAACTTGATATTTTATACAATTTTAATGGAATTTTATTAATTCCTATGCGTGATTACGATTTGTTACGTAATCGGCAATGAGAGTGGACAAGCAAGAAAAAAAAAGCGAAAATGTCGATTCATCTCCATTTATCGTGTATAAGAGATCGAGTAGCGTGATCGAAGTGCAAGATAGACTAGTTTCTTGACCAAAAAAAAAGAATTTTGAAAGATAAATGTAGTAGATAAATGACAGGGAGAGTGGCTGCTGCACGGATACGCGTGAATCACGCGGAGCTCAGCAAAAGTCATTTAATCGCCAATTAATCAGATGAAGTGCACGGAACGAGTCGATGAGTCACCAGCCGGCTCCAGATTTTATACAGTAATACGCATACAGAGCAGTCCTCGGGACCACCATGTTAAAGTCCATGTCACACTACGCATTGGAGATTGAGGACTATTTGCGAATTGAAGATTGGAATTTAACTAATCAGAACGAAGAGAAAAAAAATTAAGGTTATCTAATTGGTCGAATTGTATCTCCAATTCGCAATTCTCAATCTCCAATGCATAGTCTGAAACCATGTTAAAGCCCGTGTTACACCATTGGAATTGAGGATTCCGAATTGAAGATTGGAATTCAACTAATCAGAACGAGGAAAAAAATTAAGATTATCTAATTGGCCGAATTGTATCTCCAATTCGCAATTCTCAATCTCTAATGCATAGTCTGACACCATGTTAAAGCCCGTGTCACACTACGCATTGGAGATTGAGGATTTCGAATTGAAGATTGGAATTCAACTAAACAGAACGAAGAAAATGAAGATTAAGATTATCTATTTGGCCGAATTTTAATCTCCAATTCGCAATTCTCAATCTCCAATGCATAGTCTGACACCATGTTAAAGTCCATGTTACACTACGCATTGGAGATTGAGGATTGCGAATTGAAGATTGGAATTCAACTAATCAGAACAAAGAAAATGAAGACAATTCTCAATCTCCAATGCATAGTCTGACACCATGTTAAAGCCCGTGTTTCACTACGCATTGGAGATTGAGGATTCCGAATTGAAGATTGCAATTCAACTAATCAGAACGAAGAGAAAAAAAATTAAGATTATCTAATTGGCCGAATTTTAATCTCCAATTCGTAATTCTCAATCTCTAATGCGTAATCTGCGACTAGACTCGACCGCGGATCGGTGAAAGAATCTATGGCGAGGGTGATCCGGCGGTCCTTTTTGGGGCATGTACGCATCATGAAGAGCGCCGGAAGCTAGTTTCGCCGGAAAATGGGTTTTCGTCATGCGCGCGTTGGCGGAACGACTGGCTTCGAGGCCCGTTTTGGACCAGATCTCCGATAGTCTACACAATCTTCATTGTTAGTTTGATTAACTCCAGCGCACTCGATCGTTCTTTGTTTTTGGATAGTTGCTGCATTTTATTAATAGATCTAACGTGTACTCGTCATTTAACCGGTTTCATTTTCCGTCAAATCTCCCGAAGAACGCCGTCGATCGCGATCGCATTAATTAATCGCGCCGTACGCGCTGGAGAACGGAGAAAGGTATTTTTCGACGGAGACGCCTGGAAGCCATTCACTTCGGTACCGTCTCATTACGCCAGCTTATTAAGCTATTTACAGATTTATCGCCCGACAAGCGCCTTAGCGCCGCGATAGAGCGGCGCTGCTATTTTTAACGGGATAATGTAACGTCTCGATTATACTGTTATAAATAGGGTTAAGCGGCAGCTGGACGTGTATAGGATCTCGAGGTTCGCAAGTCGTTCGTCGGACGATGACTTGACGAAATTCGTTGAAAAATCGCGAGGACTCGTTTGCAAAATCTCATACGTTAAACAATGAAAATTGAAG